>VVAS01075455.1:8113-18669 GCA_015103295.1 Ptychochromis oligacanthus
TTTTCCTTTTCAACATTTTTCACTGTGGATTACTTTCAGTGGAAAATGTTTTGAATTGCAACCTACATAATCACAGGATTTGAGGTGTGATTAGGTTCAGGATTCAAAAGCACTTGGCTGAGAATTTGATTAAAAAAAAAAAAATCAACATAACATGTAATGTCACCCTTGAGTTTTTCACAATTTAACTATGACACCATTCTTTTCTTAACTAAATCCCTTAAACATGACCCTATAAAAAGTTTTAAATAATTTAGTTGCTATGACTGGATGATGTATTGCAAGACACTATGAGGAAACACATTAAATTTTGAAATGTGAGTGAACGTTCTACAGATACGTTCTGAATAAACACAGTGACATGTATTTAAGCAGACAGAATTTTAATCCCAGTCACATTCCCATCAGGCAAAAAAGGAAATGTTCATTACAAGATTTTCTCATTATGTTAATTGATTACATTCACTTAATTCACTAAGACAGATTGGCAGTCTGTCCAGGGTGTACCCCACCTCTCGTCCTATGACAGCTGGGATAGGCTCCAGCCTCCCCGCCCCCCTGATTTGGATAAGCGGTTAAGCAAATGGATGGAATAACATAATTCAGATGGCATATGGTTCTCTTAAAGTGACTGCTGTTTCTGATTAGGCGTATGTATGGATATTTCTTCAAATTAAACAATTTCTCGCTATTTTTCTCAAGAGCGATTAAACAGTCAAATTGTATAATCTCTGGGCTTGTACAGTTGTAATTATGTTTGTCTTGAAAATCACATTAAAGAAATGCTGAAAAAAAATGTTGAAAAGGAAAAGGTAACGAAAGAAAGAGAACAATTCTGGTGTTCTACCATTACCAGTTTTGTAAGCAATCTAATCAGAACTAATGCAGCATGCTGTGGAAACTTTAGTGTGTCAAAGTGAAAATTCAGTATAATCACTGTATGAAAAACACAAGTGCCTTTCAAAAGTGAAAGAATGATCTGGAATCACCCAGAAGTATCCCATACAACATTTAAACCTTGTTTTTTTCCCAGGAACACTTACCTGCCCTCCACATTACTTTGGATATGTTAAATTTATGAGATACAACATATGGCCAACATCAAAGAATCAATATTCAAAGACAGCTGCACACTGTAAGCAGTGAATATGAATATTTCACCGCAACACTCAAGTGCACCACAGGGCTGTCAAGTGGTTATGCCCTCTACGTGAATGGCTTGGTTTCGTTGTCGATTTAAATTTGAAAAGCGTGGGAAATGCAGAAACCATGCTGCTGTCAGTCCTGCAGTAGAAGTACATCTTTATCTAAGTTAATGCCCGAAAATCCAGAGAAACAGACAGGCACGGGTACAGTGAGAGGAAGGCAAAGAAAATGTGTTGAGTGTGAGACAAAAAGGAAACAAATATCAAGGTAAATGGTGCACAAAGACATGCATATGCAGCCTACGTGTGGTGTGTTTGTTGGAGGAAGAGATAAACAAAAAGTCACAGAAAGAGAGGGAGGGAGACAGAGGGGGAGAGAGAACAACATCAGCCTCTAACCAAGATTAAACATCTGTGGCCCCATGCTGTTTTTTTTTTATTTCCTGCACTGAATTCTGTTATATTAACTAGAACAGGGTGTCACTGCACCCAGCCTGCCGATACAAACTACAATATTTACCAGACTACTGCGTCAGGGATGCCAGTGGAACATCCTTTCACACACACCACTGCAGCAACAATGACTCAGAAATAATATACTCTGAATGAAGGGGTGAGAAAAAAAAGCAGGAGAAAGGAGAGGGACTAGGGAGGGAGGGTTGAGTGGGGGACGTGTAGTAGGGAAGGCAGGAGGAAGGCACGGATAGGCTTAGTGCAGCAGAGTATGTAAGCAATTTGATACACTTGCCCCTTATTATCACCCTATTATCAAAAGAAAGCGTAAAGTAAAACACTGTGACACTCTAACAAAGGCTATAAACATTATGTAACTTCCTTTACATAACATTTTTTATCCTGTATACCCTTTAACACCAAGTCCCTGCATTGGCATGCCGAAGCCATCATATCAGACTCCGTTTGATGCTCCTTTGAGCTCTGCAGTGTTGCTTCCTCCTCAAAAGTGCATGTGGAGAGAAACAATCATCAGAGAACATGAGCTCCAATTTGTCCACTGACAAGTCATACTGAGCACAAGAAATGGGAACATTACAGCCATCTGCTGTTCAAGAAGGCTGACTGCACTAGTGAAGAAAATTCAGCTGAAAAACCTGCTTATGCTGCTTAAGAGATATTCAGAGTTTTTGCTCTTGTTTCCACACACATTTTTCCTTTACATGCTATTAAAATATGTAGGAAGGGTTACTTCTGATAATCAAGTTTATACCAGGCAAAGTCAAATGAACCCTGCTGGATTATTAAAAAAAAAATCCCATGACCTTTTCTAATGACATTCTACACACCTGTATCACAGACCAAAAATAGACTCATGATGGAGTGTCTGCACGTGTGACAAAGGACACATCAGGCTGCTGTAATCAATCACAGAGTGAGGGAGTGGTGAGAGCAGGGCATGAGTAATGGGGTCCCACCTGAGAGGATGAAGAAGATACCAGACACAAAGGCCAGGATGGTGCGCTGAGGTCGGATGTGTCCGATATTACTGATGACGAAGGCAGTGAAGACGAAGAGCAGCGACACCATCGGGAAGGGAGTGGCTGTACGCACCATCTCTGGAGAAAGGAGAGGTAACAATGCAAAAAGTAGGTTATAGGATGTATCCTTAAACTGCTGACAGAGGTAATGCTAGCTTTGACCTTAAGATATCTAAATTAAGTAAAATAAATAAGGAATAGGTTTAAATCTTTATATTTTATATCTATTGTATGTCTCATAAAACTTATGTCTCACACACGAAAGTGTCCTCTTTTGTAATTTTCTCACACATCTTAATTAGAGGAATTAAGTATGACTCAAATAAATATTATGTTGTATGAGCAACATGCAAAAAAGAGCCACTGTCATGAGTAAAGTCCTATAAGACTTCTAAACTTTTACACTTGGAGAGAATGGGAAGTTCTTATTTTCTTCCTTGAAATCCTTGTATTTTTTTTTTGTTATTTCTTTCCCTTTTCCTTTTTTCCCTGTTTCTTCTATGGAAAGTGCCCTGCTTTTCACAAGATATAGATTTTTTTTTTTAACTTTATATGGTAGAAGTGTACAGAATTGCAAATGTAAAATGCTCCTAGGATGTGGCAACAGAATATGTTAATATGGCTATAAGATTATGGAGTTAAATCACTTAATGTCCACCATTCAGTTAATAATGTATTGGTGCTCCACTGCAATTACAAAAAACAAAAAAAAAAAAACCCTGAATTTTCACTACTGACTGAGTATGTAGGATTTAACCCAAAATGTGTTGTGTTGTACTGCATATAAAGTCCTTTATATAAAAAATAAAAAATAAATAAATATTAAAACCTTCTACTCAAATTGATCAACTAAAAAAACAATTGCTGATGAATTTTAACACTGATGAACTGTTGCTGCTCTAATATTATGTTCAGATATCAGTACCCACAACCAGTCAGCAGGGGGACACAGCTGCAGACTCTCATACAGCAGACGAAGTGTGATATCACTGCTGTGTTTTACTCACTCAGGATGTTTGCTGTGTTTTCAGTGGTGATCTCTATATCGGGTTCGGTGAAGTACTCAGACGCAACACATCGTCCGTTTTCTGATCCTGTGAGAAGACACAGAAAGTGGAAAATGTTGGGGTTTGCTTTTAGGATCAAAGTCAGTGATGCATGAAGAAACACAATAAAACCAAAAGAGCATGTGGGTTTCTGCAGTCCTGCTCACAGGTAACGATCATGTTTTGTGACAGCTCTGATTCCAAAGCCCAGAAGCTCGCAATCTGTCTTTTCTCCGCTTCCTGTTCTCTCACTCTGCTGGTCTATTCTATCTCTTTGTGTGTGTTTTTCACTGTGATGATATGCACATATGCACAAAAATGTACCAACATCATTGGACAAGGGTGCATCATTATCAAATATGAATTCAGTCACCCTTTGTATGCATATAAATGTTGTATCTTCCTACCAGCCACAAAGCAAACTCTCCAGAGGCCCGAATGCAGCGCCATCTTCACCTCCTGGCTCTGGTTCTGCTGTAGGATGATTCCCTCCACCATTATAAGCCAGTAGTCTGTGGACACAGCCACCCCCACCAGCAGCAATCCGCAGGCTCCAAACACTGTGGAGAGGATGGTCAACGCACGGCTGCTACATGAACTCATCTGGAGGGCAGGATGAGAAAGAAACATCAAAACTGCAGACAAAAATATAGGTAGATACGGGAAGGGTCAAAAAGGGGAGGTCATTAGAGATGGGGAAACTCTTAGACAGACATGTGACATGCACACATGGGGACAAACAGCTACAGGCTATCGTCCTGTCTTGCCTTGTTATTGCTAAAGATGAGTTAGTGACACATTCAATGGCAACCAATCCTGTTAAAGGTTAGAGAGGAGCCAACAAAATGGATGATGACTTCACCAATAAAATTAGGCAAGGACTTAAAAAAACTGAGCAATAGATACACAGATTAGGAAGGTGAGGTGAGGTCTTATGTGACTCACACATGGTCTTTCTGTGACTTAGTTCTGGTTGACTGGGAAAGACCTCTATGAGAATCGAATGAACATGCTGTCTGTATATATTTAAGAGTCTCTGTGCCTGTGTGTGTTTCCTTATGGCTTTTCAGCCACCAGCTTTTGCTTAATTTGGAAACTTGTTCGGTGTCATCAGCTTATATACGTAATAGAGTGCATGGGAAACACAAAGCAGGTTTATGTTTACTATCATCACCCTCGTTTGGATGCATATTATTGGTTATACTGGAAGGTTCATTATGATAGTGAAGATGACCTGTCGTTTCCCTTCACACCTTCCAGTCTGAGAATTCGAATATTTTACTTTGATTGTTATACAGTGTAGTGTTTGCAAAGGTGGAATTTCACTGGGAGACGTGGGGCTGACATTCCTTTCGCTTTTCAAAATCTCATACTTGACCCCCTTGCTTTTCTTACTAAAATCTCTTTAAACGTTGTTTGCCACTATAATCCCGATAGGAGAAAAGAGAGCATCTTTCAGTTATTACACTGCACAACATGTGCAGCAATAAGCCTAACGAGCAGACGCGAGTGCCTGCCAGTCGTTTTTCACCCTGGGTTTTTCCTTACCTTATTAGCAGAGGTTTTTGGAGCTGTATAGACTGACTCACCTACAGACACTCCCACTAATTAATGATGGTGTTTGTATTTCTACACTTTTCTCCACATATGATCATACGCCGTTTAAACATTTTTAATTGGTTTTCTTCTTCAAAAAAAAAAGTTTCTCTAGGTTGAGACATCTAATTAGGTCCTACTGGCAACATTTGAAGTTACTTAGATACCGGAGATCTGCCAGTAATGACTGGCATTTATCAGCAGCTGCACAATTTTTTCGTCTGTACATGGATGCTGTGACTTTCACATTCTTGCAGTCTGTGCAGCCACTAAGCTAAGTTAAATTAAATCTGACAAAGTAATAGAAGCATTAGATACACACTGTATTCTGCCATAAGCCACTAAAAACTACTGTAATCTCCCAGTGCTTACCAAGGAAACATCATTATACTGTGCTGTGCTCATCTGGAACTATGGACTGGAGGTAGAATTAAGTAATTACATTATAATTATAACCCTCAGTGTCAGAGCATATTTGATTTTTGCCACAACAGGAGTGGTTTTTCACTCTTACATGATCTAGTTTTGGTGATCATGAAACAACTCAAGCCTCACCCTCCTACAGTAGCTGACAGGAGTGGAATTATCCCTGTTCTTCGGCTGATGTAACACATCTGCTTTAAGGTTTGAAAAGTGTATATTTGAGCCTTTCCTCAGCATATCACTGCTGCTCTGAGCTTGTATTTGAACTCACAGTCTGCACTCTTTCATAGTCATTAATAAAATCTCCACAGTTTCTTGCATCATTCCCTGTAAATCCTGACCTCCTTTTTTGCACAAGAATTGCAGATCAATTATTCACAGATTTCATCTATTTAAGTTTGCATGAAATAATAACTTAAAATATAACGTTTAGAGTCACAAATTAATTTAACAACCATGGACCGTTTATCATGCACCTTTGAAAGCTGTGACAACAGAAAGTTTAATGTCAAATAATGACTAAAACATGAGATCCACTTCATTATTCTACTCTTTCTTTGTATGACAAACCTTTGAGTCTTTGAAAAGTCTGGTTACAAAAGAAGCAGTCTATTGGGGAACAAACTCTTAAAGATTAAGCCTGGTCTCGTCTTATCTGGACACCCATTGTGGGAGATGTGACCGCTATAGATGTTCCCTCAGTTTCTATGCAGCAGCAGGGATGAATAGAGCTTCTTTTGTGAGCTAGGCACAATAATGATGTGTAAGAGAAGAGCTGGGTGATGGTAAAGGGTACACATTAGAGAAATAGTCTGAGAAATGACAAGTTTGGCCATCTGAAAGACTGAAAGAAGCAGATGAAGCAAGGAGTGAGTTACTAATGGGGCAGAGAGAAGTGAGGAAGAAAGTACCAACCACAACCACAAAGAGTCCAGTCAGACAAACACATAAAAGATGTAAAGCCACAGAGATTAAAAGGAAAACTTACAAGATATACAAAAGGCAGGATGCAAATTGGCACTGTCATCTGACACACAAGGGAACATCTGAAGATTTGCATGAGCTTAAGCTGCACATCAGTTTCCTGTTGCCCTGTTCTTAACTTTCCTTCTTTAACCAGGGACTCTAAATCATATGGCAGGCCAATTGCTGCTGTCCACAAACTCACCAGTCCACAAACTCTTGTGGACTGGCGCACAAGAGTTTGAGCCAGAGAGTTGAAGCCAGGGGGACGGTGAAATCAAACACAACTCACTAAAATGACATAGCATGATTGGAAGCACAAATGGATTAGTTATAAAGATGATCAAACAGCAGAGAGGAGTGGTCTTTTGAAGGAATGATCACACCTTCCAAAAGTTGGAGGATGTGCCAAAGTGGTCAGAAACGAGTGTGAATCAAATGGAGTTGCAACACTGCGCACATGAGTGGATGTGCCTGAGTGACTCTCCCAGACTTGTTCAGCACCATGGACAGCACCCTCTTTACTAGCACAGACAGTCATAGGAACACACTGAAATCCAACAACAACAAACATACAACCTGGTGGTTCATGAGAGGTTTGGATAAAAATTAAAAGACTGATTTATCGGCTTGTATCATCCCAGAAAGTCTTCTAGAAGAAATAAGGACTTAGACTTGGGACTGGGTATTAGGGAAAAAAAGAGAGAGAGAGAAAGAAATCTGTTTCCCTGTTAGATTTGTGATAACAATCCCATTTTAGTGCTCTGACACAGCACCCTCTGACACAGCTCCTTCATCCAGAAAGTAATGAGCCAATTGAAATGGTTAGATAGGAGCCACAAGAGGGACAAAAGGTTTAATTCACTCCAATCTGTCACAATCTACAGACTGACATCACCTCTAAGCCTCTCAGGAAAGAGACACCAAGAGAAAAGGGCAGCGATGGAAAAGAAGAGAGGATGTGAAGAAAACATCAGAGCTCAAAAAGCAGCAGAAAGAAGAGAAGAGAAGATGGTGGGAACTATGTTTGGAGACTTTTTTTTAAGATAGGCACAGCAGGACTGTATGGAGAAGATATAGGTTAACACAGGGAAAGACCTTGGCCCAAAAAATGGAAGGAGTACTCGACATGGACGCGCACGACGGGAGTGCGCGTACGCTAAATTAAAAGGTGTGCTAAAGAACCGGTGTGGGCTGTTCGTTTCAAAATCAGCCTTAGACAAATCAATGAAACCACTCATTAGGAAATAAAAGACCTCACGAGAACTAAACGTAGACATCATGACTCAGTGATAGGGTTTGCTCATGATTTCTGCGCGGCCATACTCCTAAAACCATTCGCACCATTTTTTCACGGAGCAAAGCGGATAGCTAACACCGACACTATATTTTCAGATAAATACACGCACGCAAAACATTCTAGCAGTGAGCGAGGCAGTTATATGCGCATCTATACGGGTTTGTTTAGAAACACCCCCTCCTGCTGTCACACACACTCTCACACGCGGAGTTTGGAGATGATAAACAGAGCAGGGAACATGTGAGCGACTCACGTTGAAAAACTGGAATGGGTAAATAAATAGAGCTGCTTAATGACTTAGCTGTCAGGTAAGAACATTTTTTCTTCTTCCGTGCGCTCTCAGAGGAGCACGACCGGGTATCTTTACGCTAACACGACTTGAGGACGCGTCATGAATTTCAGCTCTTTTCACAGCTGTCACCGCACACATGCACGCACATTTTAAGTCGGGTTAAAATAAAAGGGCGGCATGATTACAAGTAATACTAAAAGACGCATAACTGCAGTTATTCAAAGAGGGGAAAAAATACTCACCGTGCCACGCGAGTCGTGCGCACACGTCAGTAGCCAAGAAACCTCACACCGGGGAGGCTTGGTAGATTTTGTTCTCTCTCCCTCTCTCTTCCCTTCTCTCCTTTCTTTTCTCCCCTTTCCTTACTCTCTCTCTCTTTCTCGCTCTCTCTCCTCTGTATGTTTTCCCTTAAGCCCCCTTACCCATCCTCTAAATTCCTCACTCTCTTTCACTCTGTCTGTCCCAGGCACTGCGGTGGATCGGTTCAGGAATCTACTTTGGCTACCAAAGAGACATACTGTAGCGAGAGCGGGGTGGGGGTTAAAGTGTTGGAGAGAGAGAGAGCGAGAGATGAGGGAGTGATGTCAAACCGCAATATCGCATTTTACTGTATAAACTGTACCATAGTAATGTGCATAGACCGAAATTACATATATTTTTTGTTTTATTGTCACATTTTTAATACTTTTAATTTTTTTAGAACTTCGAAATTATGTTAGGTTTGTATTCATGCTGTCTCACTATCAACTAGCCAGTCATCTGTAAAACACTTTGAATCTGTCTCAGTAACCTCCACAAAAGTTGCCATACACATAGTTTGTATAAATTTCTCACCTTTCTCACCTCTCGCCAAGGAATAGATATTGTGCATATTGTAAACCTTGTATACTTACAATATGCTCAATATTTTACTCACATAATGAACAGTAACAGTATATAAGATGAACAGATATACAACAATATGCAAGAAAGTGCTTCATCCAAGAGAAGTCAAGAGAAGCTGAAGGAAAAAAGTTGAGGAGATGTGATGAGTGGGAGATGAGTTTCATTTGGAGTGGAAAGGGGATGCAGGCTACAAACTTAACTCAAAATTTCACAGATTTGCTGTATTAAGTATTGAATATAAAGAGAAACAATACATCACATACCCTCAGTATTGTACAGTAGATGACTGAAGCCTGGACAAAGACTTTCATTCAAACCCACAGTACAGATGAATATCAGGAAATGTGTAGTAACCTCTCCTTCTCTTTCTCCTCCTGCCCCCTCCTTCTTTGTCTCCTGTGGTCCGTGTCCCTTACTCTATTTTTAGCAGGCTGGTGGAGGATTCCTATATTTTTAGTAACGATATCAATAGTCTACAGCACACTCTGACCTCAGGGCATGAGCAAGAAAGAGAGTGAGAGATTAAGGGGGTGAGAATAAGAGACTGAGGCACGATAGGAGCAGAGGAGGATAGAGATAGAAGCAGAGGAGGCAGTAGTGAAGAAGAGGGATGATATCGTGTCACAGTGACAGTGAATGATGGACTGCACATACAACTCCAACCGGTGAGCGCTGACGCTTCAGTTACACAAAGGCAGATGCTGTCAAGGTTGGAGAAAAGGTTGTGATGGAAGTTAAGAGTCTATGTCAGATGTAAAAGAGATAAACTGAGGAGGAAAAATGTCATTACAGGCTTTATTTTCTGTGGGACATGCATCTTGTTGACACTTTTCAGGACTGTACTGCAGATTAGAAACAGGTTAGACTATTGAAGAGCTTCATCTGTCAATATAAAATTTATCTACATCAGAGATTCAGATGAAACTCACTGTAACATAAAAGTCATGTATGAAGGATTTTTTTAAAGAAATAAATCAACACAAAGATCAATAAGATCATGTGGATCTTATTTTATATAAGCTACAATTCCTATATAAAAATGATGGATCAAATTAGGTTTAGTTAGGTTTATTCCACATCCCTCTCACACATTCACTGCTTGAAAACCATTAGTAAAGAAAACACCCTATAAGCTAAATCAGATCATAATATTGACGTAGAAGCCACGAGAAGACAAGATACACATATCAACACCCAACAATAGTATTTCTAAAAGATACTAGCAACAACAATAAATTCTGACAAGTGATTTATGAAGAATGGCATAAAACGATGCAATAAAGCATTTACAGTGCAGAACTGACAGAAAAGACAAACAGAGAGGAACAGAGATGAAGGGCAGATAGAGAAGAGAGGGAAGTAGACAGGGAGATGGGAAGTTGATGAGATTTTAATGTGAAGGTCAACTTGTTA
>VVAS01075524.1:2455-16521 GCA_015103295.1 Ptychochromis oligacanthus
GCCTAATGTGTTTGTTGTGTAAAAACAGTTTTTCTCTGGAAAAAAAAAAAAAAAAAACAAAAAAAAAAAGCTGAGATAAAATAAAAAAAAAGTAAAAAAAAAAAAAAGACTGAAAAACATAGTGATATTGGCCATCATTGGCCAAAACCATCATATACTATATTTTCACAAGTGGTGCATCTCTAATAGGTATATACCACAATTTGTGACAAAGAATGTTTTCCACCTTAGGGTTTCCTCGAAGACTCAGCAGGAAGTAAACACATGTTGAAGATGGAGTACAGACTCAAGCCTCAAAGATTCTCCCAAAAAACCTGAAAGGAGGAGGTGAGGCCTTAGGAGGTTAAACCTCGGGCTGATCTCTACAATTGAAACATTATAGGAAATTTTGCGTCAAGTATTGATAGAAGGATCTGCAGGGATCTAACGGGGTTAAAACTGTAAATAGCATAATGTAGCTCTGATTTATTTAAAAGTCCTAGCAGAGTGGACCTTAGCTTCTAGGCTTGCTCAAATATGAAAATAAATTAGTTTAATCTTTTAAATTTGAAATAATCCAGAGTTTCACACTGTTTTATATTTGCTGCAGTCTTCCGTTAAGCAAGAGATCTTTCAGCAGAGCATATGACCTTAATTACGCTCACATTACAGTATGCCCTTCTCTTTCTCCTGTCTTTACACACTTTAATTACATGCTGGAAAACAACCTTTTCCAGGCTTGTCAGGTAACCAGGAGAATACAGCAGAAATGAGAACATGCAGGTAGAGCCATTAAACCTAAAAAAAACCCTTTCCCATGAATGATACATGTAGTACAGTGTTTTGTTTGCCACATTGCCTTGATAAGTGCAATGATGCCCGATCATCTCTACTAAAACTTATAGAGCAGCAGAAGAACATGGGCTTAAACAACACCTCAGTTCAATAATGCAGGTTTTTTTTAGGGGATCTTGGCATAATGTATTCAGTAGCTCTGTGGAGGAAAAGTCATTGTAAGAATATTAAATCAAAAGAAGCCTAAAGGAGCATCATTTATTATTCAGTGATCTGTCATCTTACACGGAGACCGAAAGCAAGAGGAAGGCACAGTCTGAGTGTGTCGGGAATGAATAGCTGCTTAGAAGGATCGCTACACATTATAGCCTGTGTCAGATCATGATTAATACGAGACAATATGCTTTTTGAGGTACTACAAGAAAGATCAGGCCCTATTTTCTGAGCTCTTTAAAAACTCATATTCTATATATATATATATATATATTTCTCTTTAGTTATACAGAGGAAGATAAGCTTTTATGATTTGTAGGTTTTAACTTAGTCTGCAAGACAGCAACGACTGCCAGCACTAAAATTATCATTATTATTTTAATAAAGAATTCATTACCTTGTTATTTCCTCTATTTCTTGATTAAGTATTCCATGTGCAAAATGACTCCCTCCCTGAGAACCCAAAGAACTTTAAATGTCTTGTTGTCTTAAGTCCAAAACACAAAGATTTTCTCTTTATTGTCATTAATAACAAATAAAACAATAAAATATTCAGATGTGAAAAGCTGGAACCAGACAGTTTTTCAGAACTTTTGCTATAAAAAATACCTTGTGATTAATCGATCATCAAAACATGTGCTATTTAAGTTTCTCTTGACTAAGTAATTATTCAGTAATTGTTTCAGGATGGAAAACTTTCACCATTGCAAGTCAGATTGTCACCACTAGAGAGCAGGATTGCTTATCTCAACACTTTCCTTTACTCTCAGCAGATCATCATGTGAATATTTTTAGTACTGCTGACATATAGTAAACAGAATTGAAATGTCAGGTCTCGGAGGGTGCTCTCCCCTAGTCTGCTCTTTCATTCAGGCATTACTCTGATCCTAAGATAAATATTAAGGGAACTACTTATAGACTTGTATACTTAAAAACTAGTGGGATTGTAACTGTGGACCACACACGTTATTTTTGTTTTTAAATTATTAGAATATTATAAATAATAATAATGATTATCTTAAAAATAGGGAGCAACCAAAGACAATTCTCCCTTTTTGAATTTTTCAAAATAATGTATAGTTTGCCTCATCATAATCACTAATGTTGGGCTGGTGTAATGTTAAAGATCCCACAATCTATTAAGTAAACCACAACAATCCTATTTCCACTGTTATCATGGCAGTCTCCTGCTGAAAGTTATTGATGCCAGCATTTTGTGACCACTAATGCAGATAAAGTTTCAATATTTATCTTTCAGTCAGGTAATCATGCTCATTCTCTGAACCTATGGGAGAGGCATGATAAATGTAGTTTCCATGTGAGAGAGTTAAAACAACTTTGATGGGAACAGTGTTTGAACAGGGCAAGTAAATTTTGGCACCACCAAAGGCACTTTCCTGTATTTCTTTTTCAGAGAGGTACATGAAACTCAGCCTAATCAAGGCTGCTGTGCACAAAGGGGGTATTTGTTTAATCATTTTGGCTCTGACAGAGGTATGCACAGACAGCCTGAACTCACAGCAATCATTTGTGCAGTGTCAGTGTACATGTAAGCCTGTCTTCATTCAGAGTCTGAGAGTCAAATACTGACATTTTGTCAAAGCCGTTGGTGTCACAGAGATACACACAAGGTGTCCTTTGACATTTGTGCCTTGACACACTGATCACGGCAATAGTAAGTCCAGTCTTGCTGCAAACTTGTTACATATATGCGATTATTCAGGACCCCTTGACGTCACGTTTGAATACAGCGGATTTCCTTGAGGGTAATCTTTTTTAAAAGTCAAAGACTGCACTTTAACCCAAACTCTGATCTTTTGTAAACCTTACCAAGCAGTTCTGGTGCCTAAACTTAAGCAAACAGCAAGTAAAAACAAAGCAAAATTAAGTGCTCCCAAATGGCACACGAACCACAGCCTCCTGGTTGACAGCCTTGTGATTTACACAACTGCTACCCTTACTACTTCTCTGTGTCAGTTTTTCAAACAAGACTGTTTGCTTTCGGTGTCCAGTATTAAGTAGTCAAACTTTTGCATAGTTCATGTGGAGAAATTTTGGACAGTGCTACTATTTGTGTTTGGGGTGCTATATTTATTTCATTTTTTAAAAAGTGATATTTTTTTCTGCTCTCCAGGAGATCCGCATTGAGCTGGAGAGCCACTCTAGATCTTGCAGCAGGTGGAGAACTGGTTTACGTGCTGTTAGGCCAAACTCATTGAGGCCGCGGAGTCCAAGACAGTAAAGTTGGAGTCCATTCGTGGGACAAAAGACTCAATTGAGAGGCACGTTAGTGACATCAACAACCACTACAGCAGCAACCTGGCCAGCATGGAGGTAGGGGAACACAAGAACAGATAAGAGCTAGCTGTTTGCCTGTGACTGAACTTCTTTGTTGAAGGCGTATATGTTCGGTCCCAGTTATTCTAGTTTCCACCCCATCACTCTTGCAGCATGCCATTACACGTCTTACTGGCTCTCACTCGAAAACAAGTATAGGACTGAAAGTAATGAATCTGTGGTGTGTGGGAAATGAACATGAGTATATATAACAGTTCCTGTAAGGGGCATGCAAAATATAGGAACAAAACACCGCTGCAGTTGTCGGATCTCTCAAGTCACTGATCCAAGATCTTATTTCACCTTCTCTGGATAACTGTTTGATCGAGTGATGGGGCAGGCGCCACTTTAGAGGCATGGTATCTGCCCTCCAGCTATTCATTTTGAAGCTGTTATTTGCAGCATCTCTCCTCCTGAAAAGTCAAATATTAACCTGCCAGACACAACTTGGAAGGTGCAGTGTCACACTAATCTACTGCATAACATGTCTACTCACTACCTGAGGCCCTGACAGCACACTGTCAGCGAAGTGTCCACTTGTATTGTACACTACCAGATTTAAAACAGGAAAGAAACCAAGGCAGGAACATAATACCTGTTGACACAGTGTTTAAATGACAGTATTCCATAAACACAGAGGCGGTGGGCTGCCTCTAGGGATTTGTACAGCCCTGCTGCTCCTGTGTATAGTTTAAATAGCGTGTAGATGATTAGAAGGATCAAATGGCCAAGGGATAAAACCACAAAGGGGTGCTCTGCTCCGTGTGAAAACATTAAGGTGCTCATTATAATTACTTACGACTTGTTGACTCACTAAAATTGCTGTGAAATTGGTCATACTGTTGAGGAAAGCTGCGCCCAGACAGACAGTAATTGCATTTCCTGTTAATCTCTGGCTTCTCGTCTCTCTTTCTCACTCTGTGTGACTGAACACCTCTTTCAGCTGGCCCTGATCAGAGCGTAGGCTGAACTGACTGTAGCAGAGAGAGTCAAAAGAGATCAAGCACTATGGCGCATATTACACTCAAGCCACATTTTTAGTGAAAACCTGTTTTACATCAGGATTTTATCATTACCATAAAAACAGCTTCACTCAGACCCCACAAACTGACCAGAGGTTTAACTGAACTTAACAGGATTTTCTGATGCCATTGATTGTTAGGCGAGCATTCGCCTCAAAGCCCTGCTTAGAGCCTGTTAGCCGTGTGTGCACGTATGGCACATATAAAGAGCTCCTGCTGATGGGAAAGGCAATTCTAGAAAGTGGTAGAAAATGGTTGACTGCATTCAGGCCTCCTTATGGAACGAAGCTGAGAGAACAAGCTCACTCCTCCATGTCCTGTCTGATAAAACCAGGGTTTGGACCTTTGCCATCTCTAGGGGCTTGGCAGGATACAGTGACTCGCTGAGGTTTGAAACCCCATTAAAAATTGTCACTTTATTTTAAGCAGCTGCCACACTAGTGAGTCCCACATCCTTCTGGAAAACGAATCAGAACCCCAGAGCCGGCTGGGGATTGGCCTAACTACATTCATACCGTGATGGTCTGAGCTGTTAAAGTTTGTTTCCCCTAGATGACTTTAGGGTAATGAAGGCTTTTAATTTTCCTGTCAGTTGAATTAAAGGCGTCTGTCCGGCATGTTGTGTCTTGAGACGCTGGGAGAATTATTTATGAAACTTTCTCTCCATATCTGACCAAACCATTATGATTGTGTGTGGGCCAACCCATAATCCCAACTAGATTTAGTGCAGTTTCTAGTGCTAGACACTTTATAGCACAAACGGCCAATTCTCAAGGTTACTCTAAGTGTGAATTCACAAGCTTGAATGGCCTCACTTCCTGAGTTGGGAGGTCGCTCTTCCGACTTCACTATGTTCATATCGTTTTAATTTGGAACATGGGAAAGAGTGATGCTAAAAAGATGATGTGTTAATGCTCAGAGAATTTAAACATTACACAGATAGCTCTTACCAGTACATACAAAATGAATATTGCTTTAACTGACTTACCAGGATTACTGCCAGTAAATAATTTATCTAACTAATATAGTAGGTCACTCAGCAGGGATAATGTTTATAACCTAATACCATATAACAAATAAAATGCTAGTAAAAATCTGAAAGATTTCTTGATGAACACAAAAGACAAAAAGCAGTCTAAAGGGGGTGACCATGTATCTGAACATAACCACAAGACACCTTGTGTAAAAGGGGTTTGTAACATTAAGGCAGATTTACGTAAAGGGTTAACAGGAGTCCTGATGTAGACACCAGTCACTTTGATTTTTTTGCTTAGTGTTAGATTTTATCACCACAATATCAGGCACATGTATTCGTTATGACTGAGCCTTGTTATGCTTTAAGTATATGCCTACACTAACTGTCTTGATGCTCTTTCATATACTTTGTGATACGGAAGGACAGAAGGATACCGAAAGAATTGGGGAACTAAAAACATTTTAGCCACAGTGTTACTGGAGAAGAAATCCAGGAAATGTCTTTCTTCATCTGGCTTTATCTTTCCCTTAGTATCAGCTTTCTCTGCTGCTTTTGGAATCATTTAGGAAAAAAGCAAATACTTATCGAGTGCAAAAATGAAAATTCTTGCAGTCCCCATATGGCACAGTATACCACATGGGCCCTGACATCTAGTTACAATTTTGGGCAAGCTGATATTTGTATAGGCTCTGTAGCTATGCTGCAAACTCTCACCCCTGCAACCAAAAAAAGCTCAAATATATAAAGAGCACTTAAGTTTTTACCAGTTGTACGTAGCACATCAACAAGTGGTGACAAATTAGATATTTTAATGCCCCGTAAACTTTAGCATCTTAGTAAATATGTTACCCATCCAGCAAACACAACAGTAACATTTTTAGATTATCTGGCCCGAAGGACTGATGAGCTCATGCCATGGCGAGGTATCGATCTGCTGTTCAAAATTCACAAGAACTACTACTCCTCCTACGGTATTGCTCAGAATTTAATTGAAATTTTTACACAATAAAAATGGGTCTTCACCGAAATTGTGCTCAAGGTCAAGGTCACATTTATCATATCAGAATTTTGGGCCACTCTTCTTTACAACATTGCTTTAGTTCTTTGAGGTTTGCAGGCATTTGTTTATGCACAGCTATCTTAAGGTCCCACCACAGCATTTCAGTCTCATTGAGATTTGGACTTTGACTGGCCCATTGCAACACCTTGATTCTTTTCTTTTTCAGCCATTCTGTTGTAGATTTGCTGTTGTGCTTGGGATCATTGTCCTGTTGCACAGCCTAGTTTCAGCCAAGTTTTAGTTTTCTGACAGATGGCCTCACATTTGACTCTTGAACACTTTGGTATACAGAGGAATTCATGCTCAACTCAGTGACCACAAGATGCCCAGGTCCTGTGGCTGCAAAAACCCCCCAAATCATCCCCCCTCCACCACCGTGCTTGACAGTTAGCATGAGGTGTTTGTGCTGATATACTGTGATTAGTTCTCACAAAATGTGGCTCTGTCCATTATGGCCAAACAGCTCCACTTTGGTCTCGTCTGTCCAAAGCACATCTTGTGAAGTCTTGTGGTTCGTCCAGATACGACTTTGCAAACCTAATTCGTTCTGTCATGTTCTTTTTAGAGAGAAGAGGCTTACTCTTGGCAGCCCATTCAAACCAGCCATACTTGTTCAGTCTTTTTCTAATTGTAGTGTCATCAGCGTTATCATTTAACATGTTAACTGAGGCCTATAGAGTCTGAAATGTAGCTTTTGGGTTTTTTTGTAGTTTCTCTGAGCGTTGCACAGTCTGACCTTGGGGTGAAGTTGCTGGGACGTCCACTCCTGGAAAGACTGTGGCACTGTGTTAATGGACACCTGAATGTTCCAGACTAGCAAACTCCCCAAACTTCTGCCTTTATAGAGGTGCTCACATTTGCTGATGATCAATTAATCAAGTGCATTTGATTAGCAGCACCTGGCTGCTACTTATCCTCTTAATTTTTATGGAAGCAGTAAGGGTGCATTTAGTTTTTCATAGGACTGTGAAAACTTTTTCATATGACTTTAAAACAGGTTTAAGTTATGACATTTGCCTGATCCTTTATTCCCTTCTTTATCTTCTTTTTTCAGTGTTTTAAAAATCTTTATCACCTTTGCAAAAACAGTTAATGGGAACAGCAGGCTAATTATATACAAAAGCAAATTTAACAGTGCTAGAAGAACAGTCCCCTTTGCATAGTCCCATCACAACATTATTAAAGAGTTTATTCTCAGATTCATGTCAAATAAAATTTTAAATATCTTTAAAATCTCAGAAAATCGTATATATACTTATGAAAGACAGCAAGAGTTAAAGAGCATGTGCACACCTACAAAACTATACTGGCCATCTGTCAAAAATTGTCCCTACCAAAGGTAAAACTGAACCTTTGATATGAATGTACTTGATATAAAATCTTGATGAGATGTCTTCGTTCAAAACAAAGTAATAAAATGGGAATTAGCTTAGTCTTACATAATTGCTACAGAATGCTTTCGTTTACCTATTACCAGCTGTCCGTTCACTATCTTTGCACTGTCTCTGTCTGGTTCTGTTTTACACCCTTACACACAGATACACAAAGTCACATAAACACACACCCTCTTCATGTATGTAGAAAGGTTTTGTCTCGCATGCTGGACATCAAGCTGGCAATTTATTCCTTATAGCATGCAGATGGTTGGTGTCACTCCAAGGTAAACCTCAGCCCTGCCAGACAGAGTGCACACTACCTGCAAGCAGCCTCCGCTCTATCATGGTCTAGTAGCATCCACCAACCCTGCGCTTCACAGTGGGCGTCTGCCTAGCAAATCCATATACACAGTCTAGTTCCTGTTGTGCTTCTGTCCTCAAACGCTTAGAGATGAGTATAAACAAGCCCAGAAACCCAGCTGTTTATTGTTACAGGTATACGCAGTCATGGGCTAGTGATGGGGCGAAAACGCGACTGTTTATTTTATATCCATTTCTGAAGTGTGCCTGGAGACACACGGAACAGGATGAATAACACATTAAGGAGTAAGGAAAAGACAAAAAGCAAAATAATCGACACTGTAGCACGGTGGATGGATGAATTTTACTAGAATTGTGCAACAGCAGCACAAACTTGCAAGACCGAAAAGTCAGTAGAAACATGTCTCCATAAAGCTTTATAAAAAAAATATTTTACAACTGGAAGAAATGAGGGAAAGAAAGGCCAAACGGTTTTGTTTTTGTCTATGAAAGCTAAAATGTTTGGCTAGGCTTAGTGCCAGAGTAGAGGACAGCATGCTGTAGTTCCCCTATTCTGGTGGGCTGTGAGGCAGAGGTCAGCTAAGTCTGCTGAAATCAAATCCAGTGTCTCCCACCCGCAATAACAATGTGGCAGAATGGCCCAAGGCTAATGACATGATTATGTTGTTGTGTTCTGGGATATTCTAACAAGAAGTTTGAGTCCTGCCCGTGCTGTCTCTTTGGATTACATGGACATGCAAAGCCTGTCTAAGCAAAAGCCAGGTGCCTTATCCTGTCGCCTTTTGTAGAAAGAGCTGAATTAGCAGAACCTTGGTTAAAGTTAGTCTGTGCTCTAAATTAGCTCTCTTATCCTCTTTCAAGCTTGAAACCTGTTCAACATCTCTGTCAAATGGTCCTGCTGTATCCACACTTGATGACAAAAACAGATAGACTGTAAGGAAAACACCTTTTTAAATGATATTGTTCCAGTGTAATCCTAATGTACCAGTCCTTTGATCAGGCTCAGATAAAGTTGAACAAATCCTTTTTTACACTCAGTGCAGCATGAAACTTTACTGCTTGGTTTGCTTGGGTCCAAACAGGAGATATACGTTAATGGGACCTATGGAAGCTATACAAGCTATTTGAAATGCTGCACTGTTACAAGATCCTGCTTAATCAGAATGAGCCATGGTTTTCAGATGGTATTTAGATATCTAATGCTAACAAATGAGGCTTTGCTGTTACAGTAACAGGCTCTTATTGTTATTTCAGCAACCAAGTCTGTCCCTTTCTAGTGTTTGGAGAAGCTTAGACAGTTTCCTGAAGCATGGAGTATGCATGTTTTGGTATGCACGTTCTCTTCTTAGCGTGTAATTGGGCTATTATTGCCATGAAGCATTGGTGTATGAAGTCCACGAATTCAGGATTTAACATGGCAGGAGTTTGTATTTTTAATAGGTTGTATAGGACTTGTACTGCATTTGAATTTCAAGTGCCTGAGCTGCACTAAGCAAATTGCCGGCGACTCCTATCACTGATCAGATTTAGTCTATCTTAAACCACTTATGAAGTAAACACAGGCGCGTAACAATTTTTTTTTCTAGATTAGATCTCCACTCAGCGGTTTGCTTGCTATTTGTTCTTTTTTTCCATTTTCTTCCTTCCACCTCACACACCTCTCAGCTCTACATCAAGGAATGCATTTTTTCAGTCACGCCTCTGTGCTCCTGACAGGTAGCGACTGCATGAGAGGACAGTTTGTCCCGGAGAGCTGCAGGGGCCCATGTTTGGCTTGGATGCCAATGAATAACATTGTATGGAGAGAGGAAATTAAAAATGCAGGGTTGTAATTTACTGGAGAGTGGAACTGATTTAAAAGCTTTTTTTTTCTTCTCCTTCTCGCTGCTTTGCTTGAAGTTTTCCAAATATGCCACAGCTGAGTGTGAACTGAGCTTCGTTGTACCGGCAATAGCAAGCCAGGCAAAGCTGCCAGTTCTCTGTACCTTACCCCCCTCTCCGCATTACTTCTTGGCAAAGACAGGACCATCCTAAGGTAGGCCTTCATCAAATCCAAATGCTAGACATGCCTAACTGATTTCACATCTCAAGTCAAACACAGCTTTATGTTCTCACAAGACATGCAAAAGTATTCCCCCCTGCAGGTAGACTATGTGTGTGCTATGAGCTTCTGTTCCATATAAGCAACATTCTCTTGATTTTCAGAGCGAGCATGTGTTACCTGCTTGTGGTCGCTGTGGATGGCTCCCTGGTGTGACACAGATAGCAACAACAGATTAATAGTGTAATGAATCCAGCTTTACAAGGCCATCAAGCTTCCATGAAATTGGAACACACGCCTTTTGTCGCTGTACTTAAGTACGCCACTGAATCAGAACACTTAAAACTGTTTTACTGTTTTGTTTTTCCTTCGCCTACTCCTGTGTGTAACACTGACTAATGGCAGTGAATTACATATTAGGACAGGGCACCTTACCCTGGCTAGCTGCTGAGTTTAAGGAAACTGCACTTGGATTTTTTTTTACGGCTTTCTCCCTTTATAAACCTCAAATTTGCTGCTGGGTAACTCAACCACTTCCTCCCTTCCTGTGAGATCAGGCAGTTAAGCAGGGTGAAGCCAACCCGTGCAGGGGCTGCTGTGGCTTGCAAACAGCTGGCACAGTATTCACTATACCTTTGGCACCTGTGGGTGGGCGTCAACACCATTGGCTAAACAAACAAGACCATCATCCAGCTCTTACCATGGTCATGAGTGGAGAATGGACTCAGAGTGCCACCTGCAGCAGAGGAGGCCAAATAGCATGACATGCATGGTGACTTTTCCTTAAGCTGTGCTAAGAAGCAAAGCTAGAGCTTGCCGATATCCAATGCATATCGTTACTTATCATTTTGTAGTTATTGTATTGTTTTGGTAGCTCTGAGATGTGGCCAATTATTTGTGGTGGTGGGGTTGGGGGGGAGTGTTAAATCCTACTGCCCTCCTGCAGATGGCGATGTTGCCTTGGTTTGAGATGAATCGTATACCCCGGCAAAGCCCAAAACACTATGTGTGAGGCCTTTTTCCTAATTGGTGACTTTTAACAAGCGTATGTAAATCTCTTTCCCTGTTTCCATCCCCACTGCCTGATTAGCCTTGAGCCTGATATCAAACACATTGTGACATGATGCTGAAAATAAAAGGCATCTCAGGGGAGGAGGTGACACATTTTGGTGTGGAGGTTTGGGCTGAGACGTGGCTAGCTTACATAGCTTATATGACCATACAGTATGAGCGTCTGGTTGAGCATCAACTTCCAGGACACAGAGGTAAAGTAGATGGATGTAGTGGTAGCTGGTCTGTTTGCCTAAAACAAACACAAACTGAAATGTGCGTCTGTGATGGTCGCATGGAAGACTTGCGCCTGCATGGGCACACACCAGCAGAATTTTCCTAAAACAAGACAAGAAAGTAGAGGGCCAGCTAGACAGAAATAAAATGAGTGAGGAGAGAGGGGGACCCTCCAGAGAGGAGTGAAACTTTCCACAGGTTCACTGTGTTTATGTGGGGCTGGCAAGGCTTTATACCGAAGAAGGGATGCTGGGGAAGTTTTAACATTTTACTTAGCGAGGTTCTCTTTCTCTGATCTCGTCACTGGCCGCCCTTATTGCTATCTGTCCATCTCTTTTCCCTTTCTGTGTCTCCCTTTTCAGTCCCTTCTCCTTTCCCTCTCTTCTCACATCTTTGATGTGCTGTTTTTTGTCCAGGAAAAGAAGGCATTAACAGGCCTAGAGGGCAAGCCTGGGAACCAGCCAGATTTCCCACTTTACTACCCTCCCACCCCTTCACTCCTTCCCCCCTGATGACACAGCTTTTTTCTTTTCCTTGATGGGAGCCCAGAACAATAGTGGACAAAGATGAATCACAGACATTTTTGCTAGAGTAATAGTTTTCAGTTTTTTCACTAAAAGTTTGAAAAACAAGGGTATTTCATGCCTCCTAAGTAGAAATAAACGCATCACGTTGATTTGTTTTCTTGTCATGAAAATGTGTCTGCATTACATTTTAATAGCATTCAGGTGAACATATGCAATTTACAATGAGAGGTCACCCTAAAGAAGTTTTCATACAATGGCCATAGTGTAGCCTGTGTCACCATCGCCTCATCTCCATCAGCACATAGACGTTTACTTTTCAGCCCTGCCTCAGTCTCCATGATGACAGGCACCCTTGGGACTTTTGTATATGATAAACTATGTGATAGGTAACCCCCACTGACCTCCCCTCCACCTTTTCCTCTCTCCCATGCCTCTTCACAGCCACCTTTTTTCCCTCCTTCTTAATAAATCCTCCTCTCGGATTTCTTCTTCTGCTCCTCATGCGTCCCCCTGCCTCAGCCTCAGCTGCTTGCTCTCTGCCCACAGCTGAGGAACTGAGTGCCCAGCGACGCTGTGTGATCCCCAGGGATGGGGAACCAATGGGGTATGGTGGGATTGTGGGAATGGGGTGGGGGGAAGCGGAGAGGGGTGTTGGTCAGAGTCCGAATGAGGTGAGCGGCCACAGGAGAAACCACATAACCGCAGAGTGTGTTTGTGTGTGGTGCCGTGTGCGTTGGTGTGAACCCCGCTCCCATGGGTCAATATACTATGTCCTGCAGAACCAATAATAGTAGAGCATACCCTTTAACTAATGTTAAAGGGTATGCACACATACATTGTGTGTCTGTTCAACAGCTCAGAAGCATAAGAATAGGCAGTGCTGGTTCACTGCTACCAGCCAGTCTGGAAAGTGAGCTATTAGTTGGAAGGAGCTATCATAATGACTATTGTTAAATAAGAGCAGCCGCTGATTGGTAAAACTTGACCACTCTGTATTGGAGAGGCCAGTGTTGAAAACTGTCTTTATTTTTAATGCATGAGTCATCAGCTTAACCCAGCATAGCTTTGAAATCAGTGGACTGTTTGGATGACTGAAAACACATTAAACTGCATTGCCAATGAAGCATATTAAACCGGCCATGTGCAAAATTCTCTTTGTTGTCTGGTGAGCTTGAAAGTGTAGAAAAGCAGTAAATAAATATGGACATGATTCAGTGATTGGTATGTTTCTTATTAAAAAAATATGGTATTTGACATGTCTATTAAAACATTAAAAAATCTGTATTGTTTGCAAAAACAAACATCAAAAAACATTGTGCATCATCAAAGCAATATCATACATTCCTAAAAAAATGTGTATTGACTGCTAACAGGTTCTCAGCCTTTGGAGGCTGCACATCCTTATTTGTTTTTATGCATTTTAATTAATGCCATAAACCCCAGCAGTATCAGTTTTTTCTTGCTACACTTGGTCAAGATTTGAAGTTTTGTCAGAAATCTTTCTGATATGAGCAAGTTTGAAACTCCACACAAACTTCCGTAACAACTTATCCTTGTTAGCTGTCAATTTCCCCTGCTGAGGAGGGAGGTGATAGTGAAAGGAAAGTTACAGGTATCAAGTTTGGATTTGATTCAGTGTGTGTGTGCAGTAAAGCTGAGAGTTGTAAAGCTGATAGTGTCCCCTGAGTTAGGCTTCAGTCACGCAACCCCCAGGGTTGCTAGGGAAAAATTACTATTCCCTGACTGGTTGTGAGCAGTTGCTGGCAGTCGCTGTGAAGTCAGTTGAGTGACTTGTCTTGATGCATGCTCAATCATCCAGGTAAGGAAATCCCAGAAGGTTGATTCTGTTCATCTGGACGTAGTGTTTTCTGTGGGAGAAACGTTTCATCACTCATCCAAGTGACTTCATCAATCTCAGCTGACTGCAGGTTTCCCCTGCAGTCAGACTGGTTACTGGAGTACATTTGCATACTGACCAAAAGTAGCACCATTGACGAACAATGGGCCGTGAAGTCAGTTTCATGATCATTAATATGCATGACCACTGATCAATAGCCATGAGTACTATTCACAGAGAGTTGGGGAATGGCTGCAATCACAGCATTGTAAGATGGTGCAAGATGTACTCTAAG
>VVAS01075695.1:3923-17512 GCA_015103295.1 Ptychochromis oligacanthus
AGCCAGTGATGATGGTAATCAGCTGTAATTGTGAATTTGGTGTGATTTTAAAATTAAGACCAGAAGAGCTCACAGCTCAGGCCACATCTGAATAACTCTGATTGTCATTGATTGGCCTGAAGCATTGCCTGATTGTGTTGTGAGAGATTTTTGTAGCACAGTGATACACAAAACATAAGCACATATACAGCTACACTAAACACAATCATGTCAGAGGAAATGTTAATCATTCCCCTCCCTGTGAGCTCTTGAGAAGTAAACAGTGCTTATATAAATGTTCTCATGCACTCCAATACTTGTTAGCACCTGCCAACAAAACAACAAGGAGATAAGATTAAATGGGTTCTTCTTCTCGGCCTTCTTTTTTTTCACCGCATAGCTGTAGCTGATCATGGAAAACATGCAGAGCACATAGGTGCAAAAATCACACATAGCCCTTGCAAATGCACACACACTGCTTAAACACACACATGTGCATGCTTAAACACACACATTCACACTTTACTGTAGCCTGGCGAGAGGTCTCAGAGACAGGAGGAGTGTGATGATGGATGGGTTGTATCTACTTTCTCCAGACAGCTGGTGTGCAGAGCGGACAAAGGGACAGGGAAGGCCACTGGTCAATGCACACTTTAGCCCCTATCTTGTGTGTGCTCGTCCGGGCTGTGTGTGTGTGTGTGTGTGTGTGTGTGTGTGTGTGTGTGTGTGTGTGTGTGTGTGTGTGTGTGTGTGTTATTGCACATCCTGGCTGCTGTCCTGCCTCTGTCTTTGACCGCGGTTTCTCTGGTGGAGGACTGCAGGCCTCATTCTCCCTTCCCATCTGCCCCGGAACAGCCTTCTCATCCCCCTGCTTGCTGTACTGACAGGCAGAGTTGCCACGGTGATGGATGACTCTGCGCTTAGTTTCAGTGTCAGAGTCCTGCACCTCTGCTACCTGCCATGTGGGTCCCTGTCAAAGACTTCCTGTCAGGTCAGCTATACTCTTTCCCCACTCTCTACCCCCTTCTTTTTATCCAGCTCTTCATCTTCATCCTGCAGCGTTCCCATCTCTCCTTTATTTAGCTCACTACTGGGACCTATTTCAAAAGTTGGAGCAAAGTGCGAAATTTCCCAGATATAGGCTGTCAACCTGGTAACTTCTAAGGAGCCACAGAACAAAGAGACATGTTATGCCACTTCTAGGTTCTCTCACATCACACAGAGCAACATTTTCAAAGCAACATTTTCTCTATTTCTAGATTATGTCTATTAAGAGCTTAGATACAAAGCATGTTAATGAAGTCAGTTCCCTTAATGAGCTGCATGATGTTAAGTCACTGCTCCCTTTTTTGCCAGCACTTGGAATATATTTGTGTGTGAGAGCCTGTGAACGTCTGCATACGTTAGTCTAACTGCAACTGCATTGCAATGTGCAGTCGGGTGTTCATTATACAGCTGGCTTCCTTAAGAGTGACCCCAGTTTTACACCACGCATTTTAAATACCGGCCCTTTGAAATGAGGTCCATGAATAAGGTACTCAGGAGCTTTGTCTGTGAACGTAATTAGCCAATTAGTCTCTTCTTTATTAGAGACCAGCAGCAGCCATGCGTCTCCACTACTAGGGACTAGTTAGTGTGTTGTAATGAGCCTTTAGCTTCCAACTAGAAACCCTGTCAAGCATTATTAATAAAGAGGTTATTTGTGCAGGCCTTCCACTTTAAACACTGTTGATACCACAGAACTGTGCTTATTAAGATTTATCTGCAAGGATAATAAACAAGGTTGCATTATAAAATCAGATTACAAGAAGGTGAAAGGAAAAAAACGATAAAAACCAAATAATTTGTGATGTATTGTTTTTAAAATTATAAATGCAGCATGTTTCACATTCTGTATCTTTTTAGGATTTCCAAGGCAGTGATTGTCACATTCTAATGAGCAGAGAAATGTTTTGAAAAATATGTTCTCTGCCTTTTTTCCTCCAATTACATCAGATTATACCCACATTTTCCTAAACCAATGTATCACACTATTAAACTGTCAGTAGAGTGAAGGAAAAGCAAAGACATGTGGAATTACTTCTTCTTTACGTGGCGAAGATGAGAATATATTTAGGATTCAATTCTCTGTGCTGCAGTCTTGCACTGTAATCTTAACGGTCTTGATATGCTAATAACAGAAGCAATTTGTGACAGGTTAGTTTTACAGTAATTGGTGTAGGATTTCTCTGAGCCTTGAATTGATCAAAGAGACAGTGGATGAATACAGACATAGAGGCTGCCCTCAGTGTGCCGGAAGGGGAGCTTTGAAAATGATTTAAAATACCATTACACTAGTATGACCACCACCAAAACCACAGGACTAGTTCTTGTCAGTCCTACAAAAGTGTCAGTAATTTAACTAACAGCGTACAATATCTCTTCATGTCATATTTAAATGAATATTGCATACTAGCAACCTCAAGAGATGACAAACAGGGCAAGAAGGGGATTAATAAACCAATCTGAAAACAGATTAACTGAAAATCCCTAATGAAATGACAGCAACATTGTAACTTGGCAAAGTCTTAATTAATTAAGGGATTATATCTTAAGAATAATGCAGGTGCTCAAGTGAAAAGTTTCACCGTGTATGGAATTCGTTATTAAAAGTTTAACGCCAACAGAGAATTTGACGAGCTGAAAATAATTCTTATGATGAACTGAGAGATTAACAGACTCACACAAAGGCAAATGAGCATTTGGCAATTACAAGAACCCTTCACAATGATAACTGCAACCGTATAATTTCCAGCAACCTGTAGCAGTACTGAGCACAATGCAACAAAGCCGCTTCCACTGAGTGAAGGAAGACAGTCCTTGGATACCTCAGATTTTACACTGATTTTACACAACAGTATACCTGTAGCAGGTGACATGACATACATAAGCTGTTAAAAAACAATTTATTTATGTCATGTGACCTTAAAATACAGTGTTGTGATGTGACAATACCTTACTTTAGTTTGGTTATGTTCAGGAACAAAATGACTCATTTCAGGAAACTATTACGATTAAGATTAAAGTTAACTATGGAATGGTCTTAATTAAAACAAATGCAGAGTGTTGGTTTGAAATGTCACATGTTAAGTACAAAGTTTTGCCAACCCATCCACCCCGTCCTCCATGTGGACACTGTGGCTCTGTAGTGACATCTCCTGAATTACTCCATTGCTACCATCATAATTGTAACCAGGGATCATGTACTTCATCCATCCATACATTTTCTTCTACTTATCCAATTCAGGGTCGCGGTAGGGCTGGAGTCTATCCCAGCTGTCATGGGACAAGAGATGGGGTACAACCTGGACAGGTTCCCAGTCTATAACAGGGCTAACACATAAAGACAGACAGCCATTTACACTCACGGCCAACTTAGAATCACCAGTTAATCTAACATGCAAGTCTTTGGACTGTGGGAGGAAGCCAGTTTACCCAGAGAGGACATGCAAACTCCACACAGAAAGGCCTCAGCCAGCCTGTGGATTCAAACCCAGGACCTTCTTGCTGTGAGGCAACACCACACCACCGTGCTGCCCTGATCATGTATTGTTTTGTGGCATTTGTTTAACAGCTTATGCTCTCTTACATAATCACTAGAGGTCACTGAAACATAACTATCACATGGCAACACCCTTTTCATTAATAGCTATTCTGTCTGATTTAATGGGTGGGATGACTCAGGTTTAGGGCTGCCACTACAAAGGAAGAGTGCAGTGAATGACTGGAAGTGATTGCCAACATGTTAGGAGCTGAGACTGAAGTCAACTCCTTATTCTTAAAGATATAATTTAATTTGTGTAATCTGTATAAAAAATAACTGCTTACCAAGAGCCAAAGGAGCTGGATCAGTCATTGGCCAAGAAAAAGCCAAGAGCATCAGGCCAAGCTGGATGTGGAGGTAAGCCTGTTTCTTTCCAGTCAAAACTTCCAGTGAATAACCACGGCCTTTGGGACCCCTAGACTTAAGCAGTGCTCAGTTGTTTAGGCCCTTTGGGTGCTTTGGTTTATCATGCATAATAAGCTGCTTGCACAAACAACCTGTGGGGTGCTTTTTATTTTAATTGGAAGACAGCTTTATATTTTGCATGATTTGTAGCAGTTTAATGGAATTTAGCAGCATTTGTTTGAAATAAGTTGTACTATGTATTTTTTGTTTGCATTCTCCACTGTAGATAAGAAGTGCACCTGCACTCCATTTATCCAAAATGTCAGATTGCTGTTCAGTTTGATCTACTAATAATTAAACAAATAACTCATCTTCATTGCTTCTTGGACATTTGGCACTGCATGTGAACACACTTCTTTTTTTTAACCCTGCCTAACTAATCCAATAGCCAAACTAAACCAATTCCTAGTGATGGTTCACAGAAACTTACAGTGGTAATGCATTTTGATGAATTTTATGCCATAAGATAATGTATAACATAACCAAAATATTACTACCTTGTCACTACTGACCTACAATTGCAACAACAGTTACCCTAAAACTACTTAACTGTGGATTGGATAGCTAGCTAAGGCGTCAGTCACACAGGCCTAAAGATTGGTAGATGACCCCAGGGCAACCACCGGTCACTAGGGAAAATTGTGTATTCCCAGACCGATGGCAAGTGGTTGCTGGAACTTGGTGACTGTTGCCAGGTGAAATTAGTCTCAAAGAGAGTGTTACACCAAAAACCTCCTTGTGATTGCTTTGGTCTCTCACAGGTTACCATGCTCACCCATAGTTGAAGACGCCAACTTCAAAGACACCGTCTGCAAACACTGGCTAACTAACTACCAAGCAGTAGTGAAACTGAAAAAGTGCGACACAAACCACCTTCAAAGTAAAAACTGTGCCTTACCACCGAAAGGAACCCGTTTCAAAAAACTGCAAGTTTTACTTTGAAGACAAACTTTCTTTGCTTACCGAGTAGTTGGTGACTGTTTGCAGACAAGTCTGTATCTTCCATACAAACTACGGGCAACCGCTGCAATCTGCTAGCAACCAAAGCAATCACAAGGAGGTTTTCAGTGCAGCACCATATACCTCTTTGCGACCAGTTTCACCTCTAGCAACCACTCTCCAACCAGTCAGAGAATACTAATTTTTCCCTAGTGAACAGTAGTTGGCAGGGAGTCACTGACCAGTCTGTAGGCCTGTGTGACAGGGGCCAAACATGAGCTTATTAGCACTTACATTTGCTTTGCTTTGCTTTTCATTTACAATAATGAACTTCTTGTCTTTCACCTCTCAAATGTCAGTATTACTACCCATCCAGATGAAAAATACATGTAAGTCTCAGTACTTTTGAATGCTTTCATCCTGCTAAAGAGAGGGAATCTACGCGATATGTATGTAAACAACACCAAAGTCGACCTCTGGCTGTGATAGAGCTACCTATCTTGTGATTATGGATCGCAAGTGGTCCAAACTTGCAGTTTGTTCACATATCTTTGTCTTTCTTATTTTGAGTGCTGAGCTGAACATTTGTGGCTTGAAGCAGATGGAAAGTTACTAGGCCTGTGCTACAGTTTAATAGATTGTCCATGGCATGTTAAAGTGACTGAAAACTATGAAGTAGCTTTCATCACCATATGCACGACGTTGATGCTTCACTTAGTCACCCATCCAAGGTCATGAGTCATGCTTACAGTCAGCCATTTACTTAGAACTTAAGATGTTGAAATTGCCAAGATTTAGCGCAACACTGCTCAAAAGACCAGTTGAAAGCCGTGTAATTTTTATGTAATCATGTCACGCATACATAAAGTGTAAATTTCCGCACATACAAAAATATAACATTTTTATCATGGTTGCTGCTGTATCACTTAAATATATCTGTCTCTACTGGGCCCTTGCAAGCAATATGGAAAATCAATGAACAGGACTGCTTTATGGTGCTATTGCATTTTTATGTTTTTCGGATCAGTGACGCAAGTAATTTCTCATGCATTTAATTAATGAATTTGCCAAAATCATATCTTTTCTGGTTAATTTAAACAGCTTCTCAAAAAGTTTACGGTATCATACATTTTACTGCTCTGTTGATATAAAATAGCCTTTACCTTGCCCAGAGTATTGCATATCAGCCAGTCTTCTACACTGAAATGTAAGTAAAAAAAAAAATCTGAGCTTTAGTGTTCAAATATTCTGTTTTTCAAATGTTCCATAGAAGTAATTGCAAAGAGAAAAACGTGGAGGTGAAGAGGTTCTGTGAAGAGGCTGGTGTCTGGTTGAGCCATGTGCTTTATGCCATTTTTGTTGGATGAGAAACCACTCAAGCTGTGTCTGCATCACGACACAAGTATACCAACTGTATGGAAATTCTGTATAACAGCAGTCAAGACCTGGGCTTATCTCAGACACACAAGTGTATAAACCGCCTGGGACTCTTTACAGTCTAAAATTTGATTGCTGTCTCTCATTCTCGCTCTCCCTCCCTCCCTCCCCAGAGCTTCTCCCCACAACACTTGGATGAGTGATGCTGCCTGTGACTCGTCTTTGACTGGCAGAATAAACACTGTTACCACAACAGCCATGCTGGGAGACAAACTACAAGCAACAACAGAGGTAGACAGACACACCACAACTGTGACAGTATACGGAAGGAAAGATAAAACTGTGACAGTGTTAGGAGAGATAGGTGTGTGAGCCTAGCAATGATAACAGAGTTAGAAGGCAGATATACAAGTGTAATAGTATAACAGAAAATTCAGATGAATATGACAGTACAGGCGAAGGCTTGGCCAGGGAGACTTTGAAAGATGATAGTTGGTGGAGGCAGTGACACTGTGACTGAAAGGTTGACTGCGACTATGATCATAATAGGGTTTCTATTTTACTGTGGCACTGTCCTTAGCATATTGTTGGTGAGGGAGGATGGAGTAGTGATCTGCAGAGGCACACAGTGACAACATTCAAATGGTGTTTAGAGCACAGAGAGGTAGGCTGTTTTGTTTATTTAGATCCCCATTAGCTACTGTATTGTAACAGTAGCTACTGTTAGTGCTGTATACATTAATATTTTAACAATACTTGATTACCAGCAAATGCATAAATAAATCAATATACATTCATCACATTCATACTCACAGTAAGACTTAATAGCGACATAAACACAGCCAAGACACACATTAAATCTATACACCAAGTCAAAGCCCTGTCCAATACATAAGACCTGTCTACACAGAAATTTTATCAACAAAAAGTGGGATAAATAGGGCATTTTAACATCCATCCATCCATCCACTTTCTTCTGCTTATCTGGGTCCAGGTTGCTGGGGCTGTATTCTAAGCAGAGGTTCCCAGTCTCCCTGGAAGGAAGGAACACCTCACCTAGAGGATGTCTAGGAGACATCCTGCTCAGATCCCCGAACCACCTCAACTGTGGTGATCTCTCCTTTTGATGTGGTGGAGTAGCGGCTCTACTCTGAGCCCCTCACAAATGACCGAGCTCCTCACCCTGTCTCTAAGGCTGAGCCCAGACACCCTTCGGAGGAAGCTCTTTTCCACTGGTTTTCCACAATCTCATTCTTTCGGTCACTACCCAGAGCTCATAACTGTAGGTGAGGGTAGGAATGTAGATCAACCGATAAACTGACAGCTTCACTTTCATCCTCAGCCCTCTCTTCACCACAATAGACCAGTGCAGCGTCGACATCACTACTGATACCACACCAATATGTCAGTCAATCTCCCACTCCACTCTCCTTTCACTCATGCACAAGACCCCAACATACTTAAACTCCTCCACTTAGGGCAGCAACTCGTTCCCAGCCCGGAGTGGGCACTCCACCCTGTTCTGGCTGAGAACCATGACCTCAGACTTGGATGTGCTAATTCTCATTCCAGCCATTTCATGCCTCGCTGCAAACTGCCCCAGTGCGAGCTGGAGGTTATGGCTTGATGAAGCCAACAAAACCATTATCATCCACAAAAAGCAGAGACAAGCTGCTTTTTTGCTTTACTTTCAGTAGTCATTTATAATAACTTTACTCGTTCCATATCTACGGACCTCCTAGTGCTACATTTAAATTACATGTGTCCTTTAATGCATATTTCAAACCAAATACCATACATTTTGTACTTTTTGATTTAAAGTTACAGTATGTAAAATGTCACCACTAGATGTCAGTAGATCATAGATTGCGATCAACTGAATTCTGTTTTCTTACCCCTCCCAATTCAAGTGCATAATCCTAGCTACGGTGGCCGCTGTAGGACAAACATGTTTTAGTCAGCCAAGAGATCAAAAACATTAAATTTAGACTGCCTCAGCTGTGCAGTCGTGTTTCTACTACTTTCTGCGTAAAAAATATTTTTGTATACACCATATTTTAACATATTTAAATAATATAAATAATTAGCAACAAATCAAGAATAAAAAAAACGGATATGTTACACTTAAATATTTTGTGATATTTTACGTTTTCACCCCTCAGTTACCTCAAAACCTCTGGGCACATTCATTTGTAGTGAGTGTACCCAGATAGCAAAGTGACCACACAGCACCGGAGTCTTTTGCTATCTGGGAAGGCTGTCAGCTGTTAATACGTGGGTTGAGCGTCCACGTCTATTTACTCTGGAGGAGGCTGTAGAACTTTGTGAAAGGAGTCAGATACGGGTCGAGGAGTCAGTGAAGGTCACTTCTGACCGATGACAGCGATACTGAGGTGAGTTGTTGAGGATATCCTGAACTTTTCTGCCCGTAAGCGCTTCTGTTTTAGTCGCTGTTAGCCAGTGTTAGCAAAACTTAATCTGCAGTGGCTCTGACATTGTTGGACTTGGACACTTAGCGAATAAACTCTCATACAATGTGAGAATATGATCAAACTGTTTATCAGAGGGAAAAAGTGATTTTTAGGACACTCGAGCCTAACATTAGCTAGCATAATGTTAGCTTATAACCAGCTGCTGTTGTTGTCAGCTGTCTGGAGACGGAGGGCGGCATGTCTAATCTGCTGACAATAAGTAATCGCGACAATACTGGGAATAAATAAGCATGTTTATGCACGTTTTCCTGTGTTAGAGCCTTGACTTCAGTTCAGGAGATGAATTGATGAATTGATGAAAATGATGCCGGTCGCATTGTCTTTTTCCTTTCTGTTTTCGCTTCTTTGGTGAAGGGGACCCTTTTCAGATGATAAAACATAGGTATGATCCTTCATATCTTGAGTCTGAAGGTGCAGGCATGAATTAAAGTTTGCCTCCATGGCACGCGAACGCCTACGAGTTCTCTTCTCCTCCACCTTTTTATTACATATGTGTCCGGTCTTTGGCCTCATACATAAAATGCGATTATGTCCATCTGGGCTACTGTAGTCAAGACGGCGGTGCAACATGGCAGCTTCCACAACCCGGCCCCTGCTCCTATGTATTTTTAATGTATTTGTAATGTATTTTTAATTAATTCTAAGATTAAGCGAATGCATCCGTTTGTTGGAAGATGTAATTACACATTAATCAATGTATATTTATGAGTACAGTATTTTTTTTTTCTTAAATGACCTCAAAAAATTACTTAATGCACCTTTAAGAACCCATGCACCCCTGTAATAAACTATTAATTAAAACCTTTTCCAATTCTCTTTGCACACAGTGGAATTTGAAAAAACAAAACAAACCAAACCTAAACAAAACCAAAAAACTTGGTCAAATGCTGCTGTTAGCAGGCCCAGTTACTCAGAACAATAAAACTAGCGTTAAAGGTCCTTTGCTGCCTGTAATTAACACAAGCAACAGGAGATCTAAACAAAAGGTAAAGGTGGAAATGGATAAACTGAAGGGATGGTAAGGAAGGGCGGAATGCAAACAATGGCAATAGATGAAGATTAAACACTAGAGACAAAGCAAGAAGTGAACAGGAGGAAATTTGCAGAAAAACAGCAAAGAATGCCAGAAAACAATGCAAGGATGGAAAGTGTAAAAGAAACAGACAAAAATGCCAGTGCCGAAAGGAAAGCAGTGAGGAGCAGCACAAACCGAGAGAGATAAAGGAAGATTGACAAGCCAAAAGGGAGACCACAGAAATGTACATAGCATCAGGCTGATATTGTCATTCTATGCAGCAGCCCAGCTCCAATGTGCTGATTATGAGAGCATCATTTGAGACTGACAACCTTGTTGCTATAGTACAGCATGACAAACACATTCCCAGCCCCCATCTTTCTCCTTCTGTGTTCTCCCCCTGAGCTCACACAATAGCCGTCTGATGAAGACTGAATGATTGGAGGAGAAACGAAGTGAAACGTGAAAGAATAACCAAAAAAAAGCAAAACACTCTTTGAGAGGCTGGTGACGAGGACAGTGCAAAGAAAAAACAGAGGAGAGAGAGAGAGAGAGGAGAGGATGTGTGGAGAACACGGGCTCAATGCAGCTGCAATTAAGGGAGAGATTTTGTGCCAGGGAATATGCTAATTCCTCCTTTGTGTGAGCAGTTGATTGGCCATTGCACTGCGCACCAGGCAGTGAGAGAAGGGGAAGTAGTGGACTTGGATGCCTCTGTCTGGCATGACGTTCATCACAGGCCTCATTTAGCTACACCATCACAGCTGGATGAAAAAAAGACACATTTTTGCCTACTGCCTCTTCCTGTGTCGTCATGTAGTACATCCAAGGGATGTAGGGAAAGAGAGGCTAGTTCAATTAGCAAGCTCCAGAGACAGAGACAGGAACAAAGATATTCATTAATAGTCACGTATGACCTTTATATGTATATGAGCTGAGCCTCAATCCACTGAAGACGGGTTTTAATTTTGGACCTGAGGGATTCTGGGAATATTACAGGAGTTCAGTCTGTAAGAAAGGAAACTGAAACTACTGTATAATTTCCACTGCAGTTAGTATCTCAAGATCTATGATATTTAACATTTTGCAGACTCAAATCTTAAAAATAAACCTCAGTATGTATATGTTATACTTTTAACAGACCAAATAACAGCGTAAATACTGCTGTTGGTCTCCTGATACACTTCATTTGCTGCTGCAATAGAACAAGTGGCTGTTTTATTCCATTTAACAAATTAATCGCATGTAATCACCATGGTGTCAGATGTAAAATAAGCATGAGTAGGCTTACACATTCTGTAATTCATGGTCCATAATGTGTTGTCATTCAGCATATTGCCTTCACACTATCACATGTAATTAGACAAGTCTCTTGAGAGAAAAGTGGAGGCAGAGCATCACAAGGCAGTGTCAGCCTGTCAGCTGAGTGTGGCTGGTGATTAGCTGTCCGTGTGCAGTGTGCACACCAGTCCTTATCATGTTACGGAGCACGCACTTGAGCAATGAAATGATGGGAAAAGTGAAATCCTAACACCGATGCTGATCAAGCTGTCCGGGCCAATGTAATTCTTAAGCTTAGCCTGTAATGATAGCAACTTTCTAAAATGTTTTCATTTCATTTTAGTGAAAAAATAGGGAAGTGTTGTGAAATTAAACAGCTATAACTGCACTGAGAATAAAGAGATGTGTTTGCTCCAATCTATAATTAATCGCTAATGCCGAGAACACAAGGGAAAGCATAATATTGAGTTATAATTCCTAATTTAACATAATTGGTTGAAGCTTGTTACTGCTAGAATATGGAATGGATGAGGTCAGGCAGAATTATCAGATTTGCAGCCCTTAAATTAAAACATACAGACGTGAGGAGGTGAAACATACAGATGCCCTTGTTTCACCTCCTCTTCTTTTTGTCTAGAAATTTAGTTAAAAGAGGTCTACATTAATTTCCTTTTTTACACTTACACAGGTTCCCCTCATTTCTATCAGTTAGGGTAGACCAAATGTTAGAAGACCCCTGAATTTTTTTTTCCTATACTGTTGTAACTAACTCAATGTCAGTGTTATTTCTCAGTGATCTCTCAAATGTAAAGGTGTAATGAATGAGTTTAGGCTGATATAATTCAACAGCATTGCGAACTATGTCCACAGAAATGACCATTACATTGAAACAGCACCTCACTACAACAAGTTAGATCAAAAACTGGCTTAGATAGGCTAGATAATCAAGCCTATTACGTGCAGGTTACTGGTAATTTTTGAACACTTTTAGTAACATTTCAACTTAAATTTTAGATGTAATAGAGCATATTTTTACATTGTGGAACTGCTAATTTTATACAAATACAGTGAAGCATGAAATGGTGTAGTGGGACCTGTATAGTTATGGGTTATACCAAATTTTAGGAAAGGGGACTCCAGAAATGTCATTGAAATTACTGTAAAAAAAATAAATAAAAATAAAATAAAAATCACAACGCTGCAAAATTCTTACTGAATAGACATTTATTTCAGATGTTCTGTCTAATTCTGCATTCACTTTCTCCCTTTGTTTGTGAGTGATGATGTTAGAAACAGTCAAGTGGAGCAACTGCCTCTGACACCATCTGGTCCCCAGAAGAAGGAGGCACAGCAGTGGTCGCACGATACACACCCACTCACCAGCCCACACACATACCACACACACACACACATACACACCACACACACGCACACACACACTACTCTAAGGCCAAAGCCAAGATCCTGCAGTAGCACCTACTTGAACACACACGCCAACACACATGCTGGCACCAATAGGAGCATTCACACGCACACATAGAGAGACAGGCAGGCTTTTCCACCCACACTTTTTCCAAGGTGGAGTCCATCTGCTCTCTCCATAGATTTAGATGGCAGAGTCCAATATGTGATACAACTTACCAGCTTGGTGTATATTACAGCCCCACCAGGCGCAGGTGTCCAAGGTACGCATAAACCACTAGAGCCTGACCAGTACATCATGATGACTGATATAATCATCCAGTTACATATTTTCAGATATTTGCAATACAGGAAATATTTGCTTGAGGTATTTTAGAAACCCAAAAAGATTTGTCCACAAGGGAGCACTGGCAGGTTTATTTTTATTCTACAGATATCCCGTTCATTCCATGGTTGCAATGCTTTAGTAACTAAATTTAAGGATTCCTTATCAAAAATGTTTTGATGAAAAATGCTGACATGTTTTTATTTGTATCACAAAGCGTCACAACAACATTCATATGGAGTGAAGTAAATACAGACCTCCACTGGAAACAGACAGGCACTGCTTAAGGTCCTAAAAATGCCCTGAGGCATGTTAGAGAACATTGACAGAGCCATGAATAAAATATACTACCTCACTCTGAACAGAATCTGGGACATAGACCAGTAACATGTACACATGTAAACATTACAGAGAAATAAGGAATTAAAAAAAATAAATAAATACATAAAAAAGGAAAAACAAGTTGAATGCTGGGTGTCACAAGCACGAATATACAAGGTTGTGCATGCAGACAGGAGAAATAAATTCAGACAGCATTTTAATTGCAAGATTTGAACGAAAGTAAAGCTGATTGCTAACTGAGAGCAAACTACAGAGGAGAGCAGCCTAAGGTAGTGAGCTCTGTGTGCTCAGGTTGCTTGCTGCAGCTTAAAACATCACTGATGGCTGTTTCACCCTCTGACTCACTAAATTAACTCCAAATCCATTTACCAGGGTTGCAGCTTAAGCCCTCAAGTTTGGTCTTAGTCTTCAGCGGTTTCTTCTAATTGA
>VVAS01075719.1:4910-16241 GCA_015103295.1 Ptychochromis oligacanthus
AACTAAAACTGCAACTAAAATAAAAAAGAAAACAATGAAAAAAAAAATATGATTCTGGTAAATGTCCTAATATTCTGAGAAAAAAAAAAGCTATACTGAGAACACTGTAAAGATAAAACACAAATCAGGCTGTTTTTTCTATACCTTGAGCTTGAATTCCAGCTGTGGCAGCACTGAGAGCAGCAGGTGGCTGTCTATGTTGTAAAGCTCCAGGATGAGGTCAAAAACGTGTTCAGACAGATCGCTGACTGAGGTCTTTCCCAGCATCAGCACCTGGTTGAAAAACTGATGAGGACAACAGAGCAGGAGGAGTTATGGTTACTAATATAACTGGGATTACATTAATTGTCTGGAGACAAGAAAAAAAGTACCAGAAATAATCTTCAGTGTCTGAGATCCATCACAGAACAGCTACTGACGTGGTAGGAATTCAGTGTTTTACCCAAGGACATATATAACGTGGATTTGGATGCATCAAATGTTTTATGTTCAAAAGTTGAGTTTAATGACTACCATATCATGTAGCTTCAGCATTTACTCAGAGCCTCGTGCAGCACCAAAACATTTCAAGCATGGCTGGCTGTGCTTTAAGCAGAGTTAATATCGCATTCTTCATATTAGGCTACATGACACAAACTTTGGAGCTGCAGTTACACTTCTGAAGAGTGTCAAAGATTTCATCTTACATTGGTGATGTAGGGTTCAATAGCCTGGGCAGTCCTCTTCAGCAGAGCTTTGGCCAGGTCATATGCTTGTTTATTCAAATTCTGGACAACAACAAAAAACAAAAACAAAAAACAAAACAAATCAGTGAATAAAAACAGCAAATCAAAAAATGTTCAGACGTGTGGCAAAGCCTCTTGAAAAATGAGGGTGTAGTCCATCATGTCTTGTCTGAATGCCATTTGGATACTTTAGGAGCAGATGTCCACACATTCTTGTGGACTAGTGCTTAAGCTGCTTTACCTCTTCTCACCTGCAGGGGTCTCACTGAATTACAGAATATGGAAAATTACATTGGCCTCAGTCTACTGAGAATTTCAATTCATTTGTTCAGGCATTCCTTTACTGAGCAGGTCATACTTGGATCACCTTTTCATGGAAGTACTATGTTTGTATATCTGAATGACAAACAAAGCCTATCATTCACAATTTACAGACACTGACAAATCCAGTGTTTGCTGCTCTTTGTGTCATTGTGACCGTTTAGTGTACATGCATCTGCACTTCAGGCACATACCTTGTGCGCTGGCACTAGATTGACCAACACTGTGTCCAGCAGCTCCTGTGATACAGTGTCTCCCTCACAGATGATGGAGCTCATCAGGTCCACCATATGCATGTGTACTTTCTGGTTGTGCCCGTTGCTAGGGAAACAATGCACGAAAGGTCAAAGATCAATAAAGCATCTTTGTATAACTAAAGTCAGCAGGCATTTTGTAGCAACTTGTGTTTTGGCCTTGTGGGACCTCTCATTTTAAAAACTAACCTTCCTTAAACAAATTTCATGTGTTTTTGAAGATGCACTGCTCACACAAAGGGTGGGTGAACCTGCTTATAATGATTTGCATTACAGCAGGGCAGCAATGCTTATTACCTGAATTTATATCTGATCGACTGCCTTCCTTAACACTACCAAACATTACCAGTCTCATTACCTCGCACTCCCTGGAAATACCACTTACACACATATCGACACTACGGCTGATTTCACTACACCTGCTGGATCACTGAAAACATTTTAAATATAAAGCGGGGTTCTTTAGATTATTCCTATGCAGTACAAAAAAAAGCAAAAAGAAACAAAAAGCACTGTGTTGGCCCAACCATGACACAGACAACCACAATTTCTTTCCAGTGGCAAAGAGCCAGATTCTGTACTGCAGAATTCAGCCCTCGAGGTTGTGTTCAGCACAGTGAAATTGAGAGGAGGGGGGTAGAAGAAAAAGAAGAGAGGAGAGAGGGCAATCACAGAGAAACAACTGGACTGCTACTGTGCTGTTTTATGATGTAGCAGCAAAGACAGACTGAGGTGCTTTGAAACACAGCAGCTCTGTGCTGTCATCAAGGACTGCAGCAGGCCAAAAAAAAAGGAGGAGGGAATATGGAAAAATAAAATCTGGGTACATGTAATGATAAATATGGAGGTTAGTTTTGATAAAAAGGACTCACTTGATGACCTGAAAGAGAGTTCTGTAGAGCTGGGTGAATATCTCATTGCTGTCTTCGAGCTCAAAGCAAATATTGTAGGATTTCACCCATGCTATGTTCTGGAATAAAAAAATTAAAAAAAAGAGGCACAAGGCAAGATGTCAGTGACAATGCAAATATTAACACAGCACAACTATGTTTTCTTGTTGGGTAGTTCATAAATTTATGTACCATCACCTTTTAAAAAAAATCCAGCGCTTATAGAGCAGCATCAACACTCATTCAGTCTGACCTGTGTGCGTCCATCTGTTGAATGTTCATTCTCCTTTTACCTTTGTTTTTGGTCTCTACCAACCTCTGAGGCTCTTTAACAATTAAATGCTCCATTATGTTCACCAACTTTTTGCTGACTGGGTAGAGGTGCAGTCTGGTGCTAAGTGGGTACTAGGGATGGGTACTAAAAGACCTGTAATATACTGGTACCAAAACTTGACTCGTCAGTACATAAGTATTGACAAGTGCTCAGACAAAATGCACTGCTATCAGTATTTATGCAACAATAATCCATAAGCATACACTTAAAATTGATCGTGGCATATCTAGAAGGGAGGAAATTTTATGAACCAACTTGCTTCAAAGGTGGCATCCTATTACAGTACCAAGCTCGAATTCAGTGAGCTCTTTATAGCGACCCGTTCTTGCACAAGTGTTTGTAAAGGCAGTCTGTATGGCTAGGTGCTTGATTTTATACACCTGTGGCAATGGGCCTGAAAACACCTCAACTCAAAGACTAAGAAACTATGTGGCCCAACACTTTTGTCCATATAATGTAGCTGTTAGAACCTTCCTCTAAGGAAGGAAAGCTCCTGCTGTCAAGCAAACACATTTGTGGCTGTTGTCTGTTTACAGTCTGTGTTCTCCATCATGACAGACTATTCGAAACTATATGCTTGCTTTACAACATTTAATGGAGATGCATCTAAATGCAATATGCAGAATGCAAAATTGTAGTTTAACATAAGCAATGTAACACCAATAGCTTTGGCAAAGACTTACAATTAAAGCATTCTTTAAATAAGCAGTGCAGCAAGTTTGACTGCTTTAGTAAAGCACCTAATGTACTGGGTACAGCCTCCATGCTCTTGTGCTGAGGACTTGCTAATGCAAACAAAAACAAACAAACAAAAAAAAACCCATTAAAAATGCAATTGTTTCCACCTCAAGTAGAGGTAACACTCACTACTGTTTTTAAAAAGTCTTAGGGTATTCAGCTGGGACACCGTATGCAGGCAGCAGCCACAGCTTAAGGGGATTACAATCAGACACTAAAATAAAACTCATTCTCAGTCTCCATAGATAAGGGAAAATGAGATCAGAGAAAACAGTAATTCAGGGCAGTGACCAAGTTTAATGATAAAACATAGCAATACTGGACAGTCTGAGGGCTTCAGTGCACAAAGGCTGCGTGGCTCTGCAGCTGCTCTGATACAAACAGCGTAAAGCGAAGAGATAGCACCGCAGTGGAGAAAACAAAAGCCAAGAAAGAGTGTGAGATGGTTTTTCCAGAGCTGACAACAACTAATCCTAGTGCTGTTAGCGGAATTAAAATCTTCACGGGTAAAAAGCCAATTCAAGTCCTTCATCAAGCCACCTTTTCAACACGCTTAAACATGTAGAAAAGTGACCTTCTCAGCTACTCCCACTCACTGCTGATATGTTTTACATAACTACAGAATGCTTGTTAGGCTAACTTAAGTTCTTCCAAAGTTAGTTAATATGAATTTAGCATGAGCTGTCCCGACTGCACTAGAGGCAGATTACCAATCATCATCAGAACTGCTGAGGTGATGTCACAGAGATCTTGACCTTTCACCATCAAATTCTATCCACCAAGTGAACACTGACGCCTAGTTTAAAAAAATAAAATAAATGGCTGTAGCCCCAGCTATTACTGATGCTGAGGGATAAAAACTTCATATTATGTACTCCCACAGCAAATCATTTGGATTTCACTGTTGCTGTGTTAAGTACAAAGCAATCATTATCATCCAAACTCATTAAAACTGCAAGATTTCCTCCGTCTTATAAATGCTTCAAACCATCCATTTATGCCCCATTTATAACTGCGCCTTTTTAATCACTATCCTAATAATCATTAAGTTGCAGACAAAAGACAATGACTTGCAATTAGAAGCAGTGTGTCTTTTTCATTTCATCAGGAAATAGCTTCTTGGCACAAATTCATAATTTAATGAAAAACACTTTGAAAGCAAACTGAACCACACAAGCAGAAAGACTGAAAAGCAAACCAAACCATTAATGAGCGAAGAAGAAAAACACTAAGAGTCTTAAGAGTTTCCTGAAACACTAAAGACTAATTTAGTTTAAAGGCAAATAATTTTCTGAAGGCACAGAACATTTTTTAATCCATTAAACTGAGTTTAGAGAGTCAGCTGCAGCCTGACAGATTATTTTTTTTCCCTAGTGCATGTTATTCTGTCATTACTATTTCCTCAGCTCAATCTCTTCAACATTAGTTTTTCAATACAAGATAGTTATATAAGATCTCGAGTACACACATGCATTAGGTCTCAGTCACACAGGCCTACAGACTGGTTGGCGACCCCCTGGCAACCTCTGGTCACTAGGGAAAAATGTGGAGACTGGTTGCTGCCTGTCACTGACTGGAAAAAGTGCAACACAAACCGAAACGTTCGCCTTCAAAGTAAAAGTTTTGGCTTCCTGCTAAAACCAGCACGTTTCAATAGGTGCAGCGTTTAAGTTGAAGATGAATGGTCTCCATTTCCGGTGTGTGTTGCACTCGTCACAGTTTTACAACCACTTAGCGAGTAGTTGGAGAACGTTTCCAGACAAGACGCAGTCTTCCATGCAAACTATGGATGGCCGCTGCAATCTGCTAGCAACCAAAGCAATTGCAAAGAGGTTTTCACTACAGCCCTGATACTTCTTTGTGATTATTTTCAAGTAACTTTCCGCAACCACTCAATAATAATACATATTTTTCGCTGGCAGGGGGGGCGCTACCCCCCGGTCTCTAGGCCTGTGTGTCTGGGGCTTTAGCAATCAATATCACAGCGAGTGCAAGCAACCTTCAGCAACCACTTGCAACTGGTTCTGGAATACTCATTTTTCCCTAGCGACCAGTGGTTGCCAGGTAGTTGTCAGCTGGTCTTTAGGCCACTGTGACTGGGGCCTTAGTAAATGTACTCAGAGACAAGTGGTCAAATGCTGTGAAAATTGAAAATTCAGTAAGATAAAACATCAAGCAATACCGATATTTACCAAATGATCTATTAAGTTAACAAGGCACAAACAACTAAGTCCTGCATAGGGTAGACTGTTCGTAAGTTGTAACTTTGTAAGCAAATGCTCCTGTTGCCATTTAGAGAGAGCATCAACACACAGAGTGCAAAGCCTGTGGCAAAAGAAGCAAATATCAACCAGGTGGCTATTGCTGCTAGTTCTGTGAAATACAAGCACACCATTGTACCAACTACGTGCACACCTCTTGGAAATTAATGTCAGAACAAACAGTGCACACATTCCACTGTTGTGGTTCCTCATGAAACAGCCAGGACAGCACCAGACACCTTCCTTCTACTCAGCACGATTATTTTAACAAACAAATATCCTTGTGGCTACATTCAAAGGAAAAAAAAATAAAAAAATCTCAAACTTCAGCCTATTGACTCAATGTCCCCAAATGCTCTCTGTACCAGTTTATTGCTAATTTTGTTAAAGCTAAAATGAAACTTCTGAACCTCGTATCCATACAAACTCAGTCACGCACCTCCAGCAGGTAGAAGTATCTGTTGAACTGTGCACTTTTAGTGTCCTCGAGGCCTTTGAGCTGTCTGGTGATGAACATGAAAATGTCCTAGACAAGACAAGAAACAAACACATAGTGAATCCTTCATGTATGCGGCTGTAGTCATTAGCAAAACTTTGCACTGAAACTTTAAGGTAGCTATGTAAAGCTGTGAGCCATGTCGCATCTCCAGTAAAATGTATTTTTCAAATTTCAAGCACACTTGGCGAATGAAAATATCAATTTGTCCAGTTTCCATTAAATTAGTCCTTCAAATTAAAACAGTAATTCTGATAGGGCTAAGTGATGCAAACTTTGCTGGATTTAGTTTGAGAATCCAAGCAAAATTTTCATCACTGTACCTTGAGTTTATCTGGGGACGTGTAGGGGGCCTCCGGGGCATAAATCCTGAATATGTCTGCCAGGCAACAGGCCACCAACAGACGCACGTCTTTATCTGGGTGCTTCAGAAAGAAGTCTGAGGCCAGGTGGAGAGCCAGATTCAGGTACAACTCCTTCTCTTCCTCAGAGTCCTGGTCCATGTCCATGAAGGTCTTGACAACCATCTGCAGAAAGTGTGGGGTATATTAAACTATCATCAAATCAAGGCAATGAGGTTTAAAATCCTTTTGTAACATAAAGTTTATTCAAGTACAACAAGCAATGATCCTTTCACTAATGCATCAGTAATATTGATAATTACGGCATATATTACAGCATGAGCAATAGACCACAACAAAAAAATACATTCTTACGATAAATTTCTCTTTTAAAAGTAGTAAAGACCATATAATGTTGCCATGCAATTCCCCCTAATCTGACACTGACCTTGAGCCTTCGGACCATTTCCTCCTTGGAGATTTTGTCAGAGATCTCCTTGACCCCCGGGGGGTAGGTCACCTTCCCGTCTGTGGCTCGAGCTTTAGAGTGAGCCATCCTCTTTAGCTCTTCACTGCCTGAGGAGGGAGAATAACATTAATTATAAACAAGTGAGCAACAATGTTGGTGTGACAGAGAGAAAGAAAGCAAAACCCTAAAACCACGAAAAAACCTGCTCAATCTTGATTAGAAAAAAAAGCAAGAAAAGGCACAATGTTAACTTCTTGGGAGCCAAGAAGTTCTTTTTAATACATTAAAGCTTCTAAAGCAGTCTGAAAGAGAGCAACCTCTGAAATATTCAGCGAGGTATTCACAGCACAGCAATAGGTTTCTACAAGCTGTATCCAGGATGAAATTGCTGCATTCAGAGAGCTTTGCTGATTTTTTCCCTGCGAGCTGCTGCTACCATTGTGCTCCACGTTTCATTACTGCAGCCACAAGCATTTCAAGGATTTACACCCAGTTCGTATTCAGGGTATTCACATGATGCAAAATATGCTTTGACGTCCAATTTAGTGCACTGCTCTTAACCAGATAATTCATGTTGCACTTCATGGGGCTCTTTGGCCACGGCTATTAAACAAAACATTCCCACCATGGCTTTTTGTCCATTAATGAGATTTTAAAAAGCAGAAAATGTGTGTACCCTTTAATAAGAATTTATTTTCCACCTAGAGACCCATTTGTCAGCCAAACTAAAGCCTGATTTGCAGCTTATGAAAATACAAAGAGTCTCAATGAGCTGAGGGGCGTGCTGTGAAGTAATTGCGGCATAGCTAGGCTTTCTATCCGTTAGCTGGCTCAACAAAACCCCAGTCTGAGATAACAGGTATCACAGCAGTGGTTATCAGCAGTTTTTGTTAACCCAGGCTTTCTGCTTCAGGCTCCATGCATGCTCAAATAAAAGAGGGTGTTTGAGGCATGATTTGACTCTTCTTCTGCACAAAGTGGATTAATTGGGTGCAGTCTACTTCAGTCAGAGACATTATCAGAGGAACATGTGATAGAGATCTACAAAAATAGGCTAAAAAAAAATGTAACTGCAAAAGCCAGCAGTGGTGCTGCAAATAAGGAAAGTGAGCAAAGCTGCAGAAAATAGTTAATCTTGTGATTTCACAAGTAAAGATGTTTATTTTTCCACTCGCTGCGTTCTAAATGCGTTTGAACTTTAACATGAATACATTTAAACATCAGTGCGTTTAGGTCTGTTACTGTACCACAGTCTAATAACAGAAGGTAAAAATCAAATTAGGTTTTGGGTCAGATCAAAGTGAAATTAATTTTACGGACTGAATAATCCTCTTGATACAAACAGACGACTAATTTTCTAATTTGTGTGCATTCCAGCAGTGTAAAACAGACTTGGCAGCAGATTAGGATCAAGCATAGAAACATTTATTTTCTGCATAACCAAGTGAATGCATGTACATCCCTTTGACTATGTGGCACATTTTGCTCAGTTGTTACTTTTCTGTATAGCTTCCTTCTGCAGTGTTAGTGTGAAAAGGTTCAACAGACTGCATATATAAAATATAGCCCCTCAAAAAAGAATCATATTTAGAGCAGGTTGCTTAAAAAAAAAAATTTTTTTTTAAATGTGGCGTTCCAGACGACTTTAACTTGAGACTCTGGACGTAACCTGCTCTGGACCAGGTTTTGTTCAACATTTTTTGCTCTGGTGATCTAGGCAGGCAAAGAGTCACCTTAATAACACTGAAAATTTGAACTTTAAGCTCGACATACCTCGCTGAACCATCTAGCTTTGTAGTACACCCCTCTGTGCATTTTATGATGCTCAGTTCTTGTTGCTCTATCCTCTGCTACAATACTAATCGCTAAAGAGAAAGTAATGTATGTGTGAGTGTATATTCACATACTGCAATGAATTATTTAGCCTACCCTAATTAGCAGACATAAGGGTAATAAGTCATAACATCTGCCTTGCTCTTTATAATCTTTGCAGGCTGTTTTTTTTTTTTATATATGTTTTGACTTAAAGGGACCAGTATGCTCACATTAGCAGCTCTTACACAGTTCAGGCCCAGTGGGCATCCTGGTTTGAACACATCAGAACCCTGATATTAGAAACTACAATCCTAGACATGGCAGCGTACCTCAGTTACAGCTCAAAAATACTATTAACCAAAACAGCAATTTTCTTCAAACTCATTTCAGTCCATTTCCATGTCAATTTCTTCAAATATTAACATCAGTTCACAGAAAAAACACACATTGTAGCCAACAATGCACACATAAAAATATTTTATAGCTCAAGCTATTAATGTTAATGTCTGTACTTTGACAAAGAGTGTGTATGTAAAGCCTCATTCTCTATTAGTCTATTTTCCCAAATCATCCAGAACCATCAGAAAAGAAAGTACCCTCAGAATAACAACATGGTAAATGGCTGCCTTACATGCCATGTGGAGCAATTTGGAATTTATTATGTTGCCCAAAGACACGCAAACTTTCACTAAAGGAACTCTGGTGGGCCATTATGCCTCTTACACATAATTATGATTTATATACAAATGAATCTTTCTTTGTCATTTGAATTTATTTAAATCAATTAATCATTATCAACTTTATAACAAGAAACTGCACATAATCTGTAATGAAATCAGATGGCTGATTAAATAAGGTAATCATGCTTCAGAGCTAATGGTAATGAATGTGTTATACATCAAGACTTTTGTGAGTCATCTAGAGAAACCACACAGTAAAAGTGTCAGCATCACCACACACAATGGTTAGATGTTCTGAAGGCAAGCTGCAGCTTGTGGGGACTTTGGTGGCGACTATGATCATCAGCAGGGCCGTTAGCTCTTCGTTGTAGTGTAGTGTCTCTGTGGACGAGCCTGTGCAGTCACAAGGTGGAGGAAGCTTTAGAGTTGGATGCAGTTAGAGATCACACTACATGCGTACTGCACCGAGGTCCACTTCTTCAAGCAGGCCAGGCCATGGTTACTCAACGATCGCTAAGAAAACTGGACTTTGAGGTTGAAATGTGCTCAGGCAAAGTATGGATCACCTAGCGCAAGAGTCTCTCTGCTCAAGATTCATGCAGATCCAGAACGAAGCACACAAAGACCAAGTCTGCATTTAAGTTAAGACACCAGCTACCATCTGGAAACCCAATGGCATTAGTCTAAGGTCTATTAGTCTCTGGAGACAGTACCCAATATTTTAGAGCTTCTTGGGGTCTGTACTACAAAGCAAGTTCAACATACCCATATCTTTCCTTTATCTGGCCCTTACATAGGCAATCAGACTAAAGGGCCCATTATATCTACTGGCGCCAAAGCTGGGATCACGTTTTGGTGTTGCTTCAGCCAGTCGTGCACCTCTCAATTTTAGTAACCTTTCACGTGTGGCGTGGCTGGGTTAAAGGCACAAGTGTAAGATCGTGTCAGTTTTTAACCGGCATTTCAATGGTATATCAGTGAAGACGTTCAGAGATTTCCAGATTATACAGAGGGAGATGTTGCAACAGCTTGAAAAGATGAGTTACTGGAGAAAATTTGGGGACCCCCCCCCCCAAAAAAAAAACAAAACAAAAACAAACTCTGAGACTGCTTTGCTTTCTGTTTGGACTTGTACTCCAATACCAGCGCTGATGCGGAGGGTTTGTCTGAGTGCCGACACCTATTGTTCAGGAGAACACTGCAGTGAGCCTGGTTTGCCCTCAGTGGCATTATAAATGGTAACATCACTGTTTGCCCACGTCATAACCAAAGCAGCAACCATAATGGGCTCTTAAGCAGTCATACAAAAGTGGTTATCAACTCAGTAAAGCAATCCAGCATTTCCCAATCCAACCATGAGTGCATTCACATGAAAGTTTGGTGTTGGAAACATATGACCAATCACAAACATTGACAGGTCTACTGGTAGGAAAGTGACTGACTGTACAAAGGAAGATAAAACTGCAATATCAGAAAATAATATGAAGAGGTTAAACACATAATACAGACTAAAAGCAACACAGTTGCTGCAGAAAAATCAGGCGAAGTATGATATTAAAAAGTACTGTATGAATGTCTATGCTTTTTAAGTGCTTTGATCAGTAAAAAAATGGGAAGACCTACTATATTAATAAAGTTTAGCCTATCTGAAGCAAAAATACTGACCATGTCAGCTAGTTAACAGGCTGATCAGTATTACAGCTCTATCATCAAGATATGGGAGACTCAGAAAGGTTAAAATTCTTTACTTAATTAAATTAATATTTAGATGTGTGCACATTTTTATCCTTTTTTTCAGCTGTAGCCCTGATGATGTTTAATGGTCTGAGAGCAATTTTAAAGTTAAAAAACTTGATTCAAATGTAGGCTATAGTTTGATAAATTTGATATAAGATCAACAAGTTAAAAATAGGTACCTTGTTTTACGGTCATATATTAAGGGATACAGAACAATAAAGTTGTCTTAAAACTGCTTTCAGCCAACAGGAAAAAAAGGAATACAGCTCT
>VVAS01075759.1:15181-26601 GCA_015103295.1 Ptychochromis oligacanthus
CACCACACTGCTGATCGTGCAGGCACTGGATGTGGATTTAGAAAAATACTTGCGTATACAGCCCCCATTTACTATGTTTTTAAACTCTTTTTATTTACTCTTTTTAAATGAAACGTGTCAGCATGGTGTCTGCTTCCCATGTGCTTTGTGGCGCTCTTGTTTTACCCACATTTGGCACATGATATCACCTTGAAGCACCCCTAAAAGTACACTTAAGGCCTTTTAAAAAAAAACAAAAAAACTTTTCTTCCACAGTATCTCAAAACAGTGTTCACATTTATTTGTATTTTGAGCATCCTCTTACTTGATAAAAGCAACCTTAATCTGATCCTCGGGTGAAACTGTATCAATCTGGACAGTCTCTTCGTTTGACTTGTGCAAATGGTATGAAGCAGGATTTGTTGAATGTTCTTTCTTTACTTGTTTAAGTGTTCTTTTGGCCCTGAAATAAAGGTCAAAGTAGTCTTTTTATTTTGAAAGATAGCAGTGTTTTGACTGTTGCTTCACTGACTTTTTCTCTATCTGAAATTTGACATCCAAGAATTATCCTGCATCTCCGTAGTAAATCAGATGCTAGCTTGGAATTTAAAAAAATAAAAAATAAAAAAATACTCCACATGGGTTTGAGTGACTCAGACCCCACTGAGGCCAGATGTCAGGAGAGAAAGTGGCCGAGCATATCATTTACTCCCTAATGGCTTTAACTTCCTATTCTCATGAATCATAATAGTACACACTCATTACAGCGTTGTTCCTCTTTATAGGCAGATAAGCATGTGGACACAGTGCCAGGAGGACACGTGTAAGTTGCATCTTTCCTGTCTGGTCCAACCAGTAGACACCAGTGCTGGTTTCTAGAGAACCATAACAAATCAAAAGTGTTTGTGAGCCAAAAAGACAAGAGTCCCTAAATATTTCTGGGCTTCTAAACAAACTGGACATTTCATGCAGCAGCAAGTCTCCCACAATAAATAAGGATTTTGGAATTTTATTAAGACCAGAGAAGATTAGTAATGAGCAGCTGTAATGATAGATATGCTGTGCAATACTATTAGGTTTAATTACTGTTCATTTTTTACAGCTGATCCCATTTGAATTTCCAGGGAAATGTGAGCTGCACCATATGGTTTGACAGTTTAAGTTGTTGTTGTTGATTCGTGTTTTTGGCCAGGGGCTGAGACAGATGTTTCTATGTGGCACGCTGTGTTTCACTAGCACATAGTGTCCATTATAGTCAAATTGATTTGAACAAGATGTCAAATCCCTGTGACACTCCTTTGGAATCAAAATTCCAAATAACAACTGCTTGGATATTTGGGATGTTGTGCAATCACAATAAACTCAACTAACACGTAAATGAAATGATGTTATTGATTAAAGAAAGAGTTGCTGGAGGGTCGTGGCATCACTGTGCAGCTGGTTTATCCATTAACCCAAACTGAAACCAAATACAGAGTGTGTTTCTTAATAATTACATGATGAGCACTTGAAAACTTGAGAACAGGGTCTGAAAATATTTATGGGCTGTTTAGTTGTTGGACTACAGTCTTTTCTTAAAGAGATTTGGATCTGTATCGATAAAAACGTACTGGTTCTTGTACACTTATTAGGGCTGGATTTAGACAATATTGCTGAAACAGCGAAAATCAGAAGTTAATTTATGTGCTTATTTATTTATTTGTGTCTACTTAAGTAATAAAAGCTTACAGATGCTGACTCAAGGTGCCATTGTAAGTAAGTAGTATAACATCACCACCAGGAAAAAAAAAAAAAAAAAAATTAAAAAAAACCCTGCCCCACTCTAAATCAGTGACAAGGCATTTGTGAGATAAACCAAAGGAGTTTGAAGGTTTATATAAACCTTAAGAAAAAGAAGGATCATTTTCTCGATCCATAAAGGAGCATGTAAAGACCAGGAGACACGTGTTTTCCAGGGATGCTCGACTAGTCATTCTAACTTAGCAGTGTCTGTTTGACCTATTAAGAAGTGTTTGTGTTGCTCGGAAGCAAGTAAACATCTGGCCAGTGGTTTACACTTAGAAGAAGCAAAAAAATAAAAGAAATCTCAAGTTGAGAAAAACATGAAATCGATTGAGATCATGGAAACCTTTTAGCATATTGTTCTGGGTTTGGACTCTTTTTTTTTTTTTCACTTTCCATTTTACAGATCCCTTAACCAGTTTCACCCTGCAGTTCTCGGTACTGGGACAGATCTTCTGTTCTGGAAATACAATCAGCGCCATATTTGAAGGTTGCAAAGCATGTCACATGCACTGAAGAGACCATCCAGTACAACTATAGCTTAAATAAATGCAGAGGTGCAGTGCTTCATTTCTATTGCATCAGATTTAGTGGAGTTGCAGCTGAGATCAAACTGACGGCCGCTGGAAAGACGAGAGAGGTCACTTTGCCTTCGTTATAACTGTAAACTGCTTTGCATGTATAGCCACAATAATTCTAAGAAGCTGGGCTCAGCAGACAGAGATTTTTTTTTTTTAATGCATTTCATGTTTTTTTCTTTTCATTTGAAAATGTAGCCTATCAAAAATATATATACACAATAAAATCAAGCAAAAATGCTATCCATGATGATGAAGGTGATGAAATTGCTACACTTTGCTCCCCCTTTTAGCCCACCTGGTTGTAGGCGTGCTATAGACATTGAATTTGAGATTTGATAATGCAGAAGCCTTTCCCCTGGGAAGCCCACCTGTCAGTCGTATGCTCAGCGACAGCCTGCCAGGGTTTGATGGCTTGTCAGACAAGTTCTTGCCGCATAATAGAAAATCCCTTGTTCCTTACACTGGCATGATCAGTTTATTATTGCAAACAATGCCCACAGCTTCACCCAGCAGCCGACCACAGTAATAACGGGTGATTTATTTCCCAGATGAAATGCTAAATGGTTTCAGAATGACTGCTCCTTTGTGACTGTTTGTGACTGGTGTTGTACTGCAGAGGCGATGATTACAGTGATGATTTTTATTATTTCTTTTACTGTGCACTCAAAATATTTCTAAACACTTGTGCTTTGTCTTGCAAAATGCTGCCAAACTGGAAGTATGCAGTAAAACCTTTCTAGGAGCCCCTCTAACTGACACATGAGGTAACCAGTGAAAGATGAAACTAATCACAGGAGCATGTCAAGAGCTAAAACCTTAATCCCTAATGCGAGGCTTCCTGGCGTGCTTTTGGCACAGTATAACCCGCTTATATCAATATGCTTTTTCTGAGTCAATCAAGTTCTTGAGAGAATGAGATAGAAAGATAATACGTAGGAGAAGTCTAGCACCGTCTCTGCATTGACATGTGCTTGCACACCTGCAAAAGTTAAGCTGAATCATGACAAAATTTCAGTCCTGCACTGCATTTCAGCATCCTGAGTAAGTGCTTTTCCCTGTATAACAAGCCAGCTTCCCTCATCAGTCATCTGTTTTTTTCCCCCATCACTTTTAGAAAACCATTCCTTTTCTGGGATTGGATGAATGTTGGTAGTGAAATATAGTTTATGATCTTATGTAATCCTAGAACATCTTGCCTGCATTTTAGGGCCCTGAGTGATCCTGGTACTACTACTGCTGCTGCTGCTATGTCTTAGGGGTCCTCTGATGACCTTCCCAGATTTACATCTGCTGCAGTCATTGTCTGAAATAATTTTTTTTTTTTTTTTCCTGTTTTAAATGTTTGGGCTGTGGGAGCTGGAATATAATTTCCTCCTCCCTCTTCTTCCTTCTCTACTTGCTTTGATAAACTGCACCATGTCTGAGTGGTAGAGACTTATGCCGAGGTGCAGGATTTTGGTTTCACTCTGGGACAATAGTGCCTCTGTAGAGGGCAGGTTATCTGGCGGCACTGATACTTCTGTCAAGCAACTGAGATCTGTGCTGTGTACCAGAGGCTAGACATCCATGTCATCAAGAGGAAACCCAAAAGTGAAGCAGCTTTTGTTCTTCTTACCTTTTTTCTGTAAAGGCACGGTTGCGTACAATAAATCTATTGTGTTGCCCTAAAAATTAAGTGGTACTTCACTTCTATAAATGTTACGCATTTGGTTCCACTACCATTAAGCCTAAACCAACCACAAACAATGTGTTCTTTCATGTGTTATTGTCATGACTGACATTAATAAGTAAAGATATGCTTCCCGCTACCTGACTTATCTTAAAATAAACTGTATTCAAAAAGATTAGTCACTGTCACCTAATGGTTTTGAAATCTGAGTTTTAGCACTTTGGCTTTCTCTGTTTTGGTTTTTGGAGCCAGAAGTGACCATATTTGGATATGAGGGTGGACAGCTAAGTTAACAGCATATCCTGGCAGGATTCACTGGTAAGCTGCATTTGTAGACAAGCACAGATACCAGCTAATAAGTTCCAAGTAACGTGCAAATAAAATATCAGAATTTTCATGCACAGAACTGGACTTCAGACTTCTTTTTTATCTGTTCCTAAGCACTTTATCTAACATTCACACACACACTCCAATGGGGGCATCTTGGGGTTCAGCATCCTGCCCAAGCATACTTTGATACATGGACCTGGATCGATCCACCGACCTTCCGACTGGTAGACGAACCGTTCTATGACCACCACAGCCGCCCAGGCATTTTAACATAGGAGTAGGGTGGCTCAGGAGGTAGAGTGGGTTGTCTGCGGAAGGTTGGTGGTTTGATCCCCAGCTCCTCCAGTCCATGTGATGAAGTAACCCTGGGGAAGATACTGAACCCCGATGCGTCCATCTGAGTGTGAGTGTGTGTGAATATTAGGCAAAGCGCTTAGGCATAGAAGAAAGTGCTTGTATGAATGTGTGTAAAAAGGGGTGAATGAAGCTTGTAGAAAGAAAGTGCTTTGGGTGATCAAATTGAGTAGAAAAGCACTATGTAAGTACAGTCCATTTACCATTTACCATAGGAGTATGTGGGAGACTCAGGGGCTTATGCTATAGCCAGCAGATGTCCTGGTCAAGATTTCTGTTTCCTTTAATTTCTAAAAAGTAAAAAAAAAAAAGGCTAAAATGTTGTCACACAGTAGCCAGTGAATATCTAATGTGTTTCTGCAAGTGCCATCCCTCCTTTGATTGTTTACCTGAATGCAAACAAGGCCTGCTCAAATGTGGTTGCTTGAAAGAATTCAGACTACAAGCCAGACGGCTTCAGTACTAAAAATAAATAAATAAATAAAAAATCTTGACCCTTGCCTCCAGATTAATGTTCATATTGAGATATGTGTTTATAGTGGTAATGGTGATCGTCTGGCGTTAGGAGCCAGCCTCAAGTGGCCTGGATTGTAATCATTAAAAACTGCAAGTTTTTTTTTCTCCTTCAGTAAACCAGTGTTTATAATGCAATAACTGCAGCTACTATCCATTCTGTAGCTTGTATACGTCCACCATGAACCAAGCATGGAATAAAGGACTAGATGTGTGGGTTACTTATTGAACGGATCTGAGGCCTTTGTTCGTACATGGTAACAAAGCCATCCCCAGCATTTATGGCCTTTCCACGAACCACTGGCTGTGCATGGAGTATCCAGTGGAAAGAGACCCAGAGTTAGGCTGGAAAAAAGGCCTCAGCTATCTTTCATCTCATCAAGTGCAGTGTCGTGTTAAAAGGGAAAGGAGGCCACAGCTCCAGTAGTTATTATGACAGCATTTGTATGTCTTAAAGAATGTTTTGCTGAGGGGGTGTTGTGGGGTGGTCATACTTTTGTCTGATTTCATTCTTTTGCCTTTTGGAGTAATGTTTCACAACCTTGTTTGGGTGAAAAATGACTTTGTCTTTGGTAAACATACTGTACAGTAGCTCACATCTGATTTGTAATTTGTTAGAAATTCACAGTATGTTGATAATCAGTGTTTTTCTAAGGGTGTCTCATATATAAATATGGCATTGAGAAAATTATAAAACTTGGGTCAAATTGCAGTGAAACTGCTGAAACAGTAAGTTGACTGGCTGTGAGGGTAAAGATGGAAAGTGGGCACTGAACATGTTTCCATCCTGCAGGCTTTTAGCCTGAATGAAAGACATGGCTCTAACACATTGCATACCCTGTTCTGAAACACAGACATACTTTGAGACGCTTTTCCTTAGAAAGAAATAAGTTGGTGCATTTGTATTCAGTGTTGAGCTTTATGGATCATCATGTCGCTGAGATGTCAGTGGGACGGACAGGAGTTGTGCACAGATCAAAGGAAGAATCACAGTGGCAAAGACAAGCAGTAAAGTCGGGGATACGCAAACAAACATCAGAAGGATGGAGTGCGATCTCTGACTGTGGTATCCGTGGCCTCGTTTAATTGTTCATCAAAGAGGCCTCTGTCTTCTTTTTTTAGTTGCTGCTGCTTCACTTTAGCATCCAAATTGCAGATGAGAGTCTCTCACCATTATCCTGCAGGCCTCCTGCAGGTAAGTCATCACCTCTGATGACCTCCACATCATTCTGAGGCGTGACGCTTCAAGCTGCACTCGGTCAGAAGAGGAATCCCCTACAGGGAAGAGAACAATAACTTCACAAACAAATCTCCATCTTAGAATATTTCAGAAGAAAGCATTGTTTGAGGGGTGGTGGCTAAGCTGAGAAACTTGCTTCCCTCATCATTTAGCCTCTTCCTGTGTGGTCCTTTAGCCTCTTCCTGTGTGGTAAACTAAAATGTGCATTTTAAACTGTGAGTCACTACGCCGTGTTAGAGATTTGGACCTTGTGGCACGAGATGGCTAATTTGTCCAATTTATGTATATGAGTCCCAGTCCTATTGAGGTGAAGGTCCAGGATGTTTAATTGTATTCCCCTTGCAGTGTAAAGAGGGGCGCCTTCCTGCTTCTCTTCCTGATAAAAAGGATGTTAGAGGTCCCTGAAAGCATTTAACCAGCAGCATTATGCTATTTTCTATTAGTTTGCATTGGCTTTGGTCCATTCTTTGATTAAAGGTTTAGCTTTTTCCATGCTCACACCTAACAATGCTGACTGGATGACAGATATTGATGTAAAATTGTTCTGCTTGAATTGACTTGAATTGACTTCATGCAGCTGACTGTGTTCAGCTTGGTTTGAAACTGCATCTGCTTAATTTATAGCAAACATAAATACTGATGCCTTTCAAAGGACTCCTGATCGGGCTTGTCTGGTCTGTAGATTTTATCGCTTGGCTACCTATGAAAAAGAGTGTTTCCTCTCTTATTAAGGCATTATGTGCTCCATTGCAAGTGTGTGTATGATGTCAATCAATGCAAACCTACAGTATATAATTTTCCATTATTGACTGAATAGGTAGTAGTGATGAGTACCTACTAGTCAAATAGAAAAAAAGACGAGGTTTGCCTTGGTTTGTCCAAAGAATTTGGCATATACTGCGTCCTCAGCGAGGAAAAGAAAAACACACTCAGTGGTGTTTTAACCTTTTATCTTCCATTCCGCTCGGCTTGGACGCCGGCATTAAGAGAAAAATGGCTTGTTAACTTCATGAAGTTGGTTTAAGTTAGATGTACACAGGAAAACATGCTTCACAGAAATGATTTTCTCACACAGTATGATGTTCACATCTACAGACATTCAGAAACCCTTGTTAACTTATAACTTATCCTAGTTTAGACCCTCCTGTCTTGTCTTTGAATGGTCCAGCTTGTAGAGTCCAAAGTAAGATCAAAGCCTGTTGGATGCCTATTGTGGTGAGCTTCCCTAACAGCAAATGTTAAAGCTGAAAATTATTCAGCATACATAGTGTGTTTGTGGCTGGCTTCTAAATGAAATAATGAAGCCCGCGGATGACTGAGAAGCACACACAAAGAAAAGGAAAAGTGAACGCAATGAATGCAGAAACCCCAAGTCTCTCGACAAAGGGCTCCTTATTCAGGACTTTGTTGACTTTTTTGACACTGGCTTATCTGTCTTCCTTGACCTTAACTTGCCATGTAGACATGACTTTACAGCCCTGTGTCAACAGAGAGGAGAAGGAGAATGAGGCTGCGAGGGATCAGTTTAGAAATCAGTTTGGAATCAGTTTAGCTGATATTGAATCAGGGCATCAAATCCTAATCCTGCGAAACCAATTTTTTTTTCTATAAGGGAAACTTACTTGTAGAACTGAAAAGCTCCACTGAAGCACAGCTTTTTGAATTGAATGCTATTGGTAACATAATTACATATTACAATGCTAACATATATTACCAGAAGAGTATTTTTTACTGTGTTAAATATCTATATAGCTAATCATTCTAACATTTGGAAGTCATTTTCATATACAAATAAAGTTGGGGCTGGTGTAGTGATGTAACCGGCTGTAACAAATTTTATAGTACAGCTTAACACCAGAAATGTCAACCAGGCAATGGTGCAAAAAGAAAAACCAGTGGACACCAAATGCATTACAACTTACTGCTGAGGACTTGAATAAGTAATTTCTTCCAATTCAACCAGTAAAATTTAATCCATTATACTGTCCCTGAAGGTTTGTCTCCAAAACTGAGAGCTCTGTGACAGCACCAGCAGGTAATCTCCTGATAGCATATTTGAAGTATAATTCTGGCAGGTAAATAATGTCCTTATGACAAACCTCTGCCTGAATTACAACAACAGTGATAAGGCTGTTGGCAAAGTTTTGTGGCAGGGTGTGTTAGAGAAGGAAAAGAAGATGTCAGCTCTTCTCTTGCTTTGGTTCCAGCATTTTACAAGCCAGCCTCGGCTTTCTGGGATTTCATCACCATTGTAAAACGTATTTCATCGCAGCCATTTATAGATGAGCTGACAGCATTGTTCATGATATTTTAGCTGTGGCAATGCTCAGCTGCAGAGTTGATCTGTGATTTGTTTTACTCCAGCAGCACTAAAATGTAATATACTCTACACCCCTTGTGAGGTACCTTTTCTAATTGCCTAGTAAGTTTCAACAACACCAATGTTTCGTTTGGCTCAGAATTAATTTCCTGGTGGGACTTTGAGCGGAACATCTTCATTACTGCATGTTTTCATAATTGAAGCCAGAGGCTTGTAAAAAAAAAAAAAGAACAAGGCATTCTGCTTGCTTGCTTCACTTACAGTGTTTCCTTCAATAAAAATCAGACTGAATGTGACCCTCTCATTGTGAGATTGCCCACTAAACCATTAGTGAAGCCCAAATACTTTAACTATATACCCCCAGTCCTATGCCTCTTAAAGTGTTGCTGATAAATGGTCAATATACACACACCTTTACTTTCATTTTCATAACACACCACTTCAGCTTGATTGCTGTGTGGCTAGGTGGAGAATGGCTAGGGTAGATATACCCTGGAGAGTGCATATCTGGACCAGTGCCAGAAAGTAGGATTAGCCCACTGAACTGGCACTATATCCACTACATCAACAACCTCTTCCTGAGCTGATTAGGCAGGAGTCTGAGTTTTTTTTTTTAATATCAATCCACTTGTTTTAGTATTATTCCGATAATCAGGCTCCAAGAAGATTTACACAAGATTAGAAATACTTAAAAACCTAAGTGGGTTTTCAGGTCAAAGGACACATACACAAGCAACTGAATTTGATTCCTTTTAAACAGTCGAGTTAGACTTTCTAACAGTATTGATGTTAGAAAGGCATCTTTCTTCTTTCTTTCTTTTCTTTTTTTCTTGTTTGTCGGCTTGGTATGCCACATTTTGGATACTTTTTATCAACTGATTCCTTATGCTTCGAAGATGTAAAGTGATCAGAGTTAGAAATGGTTGGCAACTGTTGGTCAAAAATTTGAAATGGGATCCAGTATTTGGAGCTGGAAACATCATTACATTTGCTATGTTTAAATCATGTTTATAATGAACAAAGAAATCTCACCACATGGGCCATTGAGAAGCTCTGCTCAAGCTTTTGATTATGGTAGATGAGATGTTCAGATTTCCCTTTTTCTTCACTTAAGAGACCTTTTAGCTCTTGGGATTAAAGGTTAAGGCAGTTTCACCTCAAGGTCCATTTAGTAGGTGCTTTGGAGCTTTCAGTCGTCAAATTATCTCTGTCTGGCCTAGAAATTTGCACTCAAGCTAATTTCCTTCTTTTCGTGTATTTTGAAGGACTTTCACCAAAACTGGGTTTTGACTTATTTTTAGCCAGTATGAAGCACATGCTTATGTGACATATGCCTGTTTGGTCAAAGGGGCTTAGAACAGACAGGGGAAGGATGGAGGATGACTGCCTTTTTCCAAATTCTGGCAGTCTTTTTTCTTTCAGTTTCTGCAGGTTTAATGTTGGAAAGTTTTTGGGGTTTTTTTATCCTGGTGTGCGCACTGATTATCCACTCTCTGGTGTAGTCATTAGAGTTTGTAGTGTGCATTTTATACACTGTGCATCTGAGCCAGGGTCCTTGTGTTCAGCAGTGTAGCTGATAGCGAGAAAAGAGTCTAGTCTGCCAAGTCTCATGCCTTTGATGACTGACGCAACTCAGCCAGGCCTGAGGTTGTGCAAAAAGGCCTTCTGTGTCTCTGTAGTGAGGGGGTGGCCTTGAAACAACGGCCCTCCTCAGTCATAATCATCTTAAGCAAGCAAGCTTTGGACATTGTTTTGGAGCTGCATGTGTGATGTGCTTTTTGTTGTCAGGAACAGGATAACACCCCACACACGTTAACAATGGAAGAAATCTTAGCCATGGGCTTTGGGGAGAGGAGTTTGATGAAAAACTACCAACATTTTCTGTCAGTCCTTGCTGTTCACACTACTATTGTGGAGATGAAAATACTCCAAAGGTTTTAACAGAGCGCTCCTGGGCCCCAAGTATTTGGCAGTGGTCCACCTTAACGTCTCAAACATTTCACTTTGATGTGTCATCAGGAAGATGTAGCTAAATGTGAAGCATTTCTGTGCAAATTAAATTGGTCATGCTTTTGGCAAGTACAACACAACACGTAACAAAATACCCTCTCACAGCGCTGAAAATTATGAGAGTTCCTCAGCTGTACAAACTTATTCCCTGAGCTCCATTTGTCCCTGACTCTTGCCCTCTGCCAGTGTGGATGAGGAAGAAACTACTCATCAGTGGATTTAGGGGCCTGCTGATGTGCAAAGCGGAGGTTGAAATTGTGAGTAAGGGATGAGCCACAGAGTAAAGCTTACTAACTCAAACCCTAGGGCTTTTACAGAATATTCCTTTTATGGGGTCACTCTCTGTGAAGACTCCAGTGGGGCTGAATTGCTAGAAACATGACTAAGGCACTAACAGAACTGTTGGCAGGCAACGCTGTGAAGCAGTGGTTAGAGCTACACAGAAATGGGCCTGTCAGCAATCGGCTAAAAATATGAAGTCCTTAAGCAGAAAGGCTGTCTCAAAGAGCGTCTATCTCTTTTGTTTGGATGAACTGAGGACTTCAGTCAATGAGAGTTATCTGTCTGTCCTCTGTGTGTAGGTGCTCCAACCTGGGGCTGTTGATCTGGGCTGAAAATGCTTAAACCAACAGGGGATTCCCG
>VVAS01075798.1:0-11245 GCA_015103295.1 Ptychochromis oligacanthus
GTATACTTATTATTACTGCAAGACAGAATGACAATGGTGAGAGACTGAATAGCTGGTAATTTCCTCCATCCAGCAGAGTTTTGTGACTGTCTTTTCTGAGATGCAGCTTTGGTGTGGTTGTTGATTTGTGGCACTACATGATTAATCCTTAATCCAACATGAAGGTGACTTTCAAAGCCTTGTTGCAAGCCATAATGACTTCAAACACTAGAGGGTAGCCTATTCAAACAGGATTAGCTGTTTTCTCCACACAGACAAAATTACTCTACCCCACCAAATATTTCAATAGTGGGTAGATAGGGCTGTTAAAATACCTTTAAAAGGTCACCAAAAGCCAACTTCAAGGTTTGTTGTCTCACAAGTTCTGAGTTATGCTGAGAGGCGGTCAGGATGTCTTATGGGCTTTGCAAGGAGGGGAGTCACACTCCAGGTTCACAGGAAAGATGGCCAAACATGTTTGCTCATGCCATGGGACACAGTGTTTTCAGGGGAACAGCAGGAGCAGCACAGGGTGGGGAGGAGTGGAAGAAAGAGTGAAGTCTGGTGGCCACATGTCGCTGGTGGTGCTCAGTGCTTGGATATTGCAGTCTTTCGTGTTAAACAGCGACACATAGACTGAAAATAAACCCTGTCCAAATACAGGGCTGGGGTGGTGGACTGACGAAGACAGGCCTCAGCTAAGATTCCAAAGATCTACCCTGATCTTCAGACTTTCAACTCAAATCAGTCTGAATGACTTGAATGCTTTAATATTTCTGCCCATCTCCAGATATCAGTAAAATATCTATGAATTAGTTCAGGTGATGTTACAGCCTGGTTTTTAAAAAACCAGATATCTCATTATAAATACTTACATGATTGCAATGGAAGAATGAATTTGGGATGGAAAAAAGTAAAAAAAAGAAAAAAAAAAAAAGCCTCCCTGAGACTCCATGAAATGTTATTTTTCCATTCTTGCTATTCTTGTTGTGATTCTGTTTCAGATCTCAACATCTTAACTGCTTTAAAGTGCTGTAAAACACTTGTTGTAGTCAAAGAATTACATGTTGATCAGCAACAATACCAGCCCTCTGTTGCCATATTAGGAGCAGACATGTCTATATTAGTGTCAGCGACACACAGAGGTATGTCTCATTACCACACAGTAAAACCGGTTAAAGAAGACCTTAATTGCTTGGTTGGTGTCCTTTGAAAAGCTCAATTTTTTTCTTGGAGAAAAACCTTCCAAAAGCAGACAAGCTGAGGTTAAAGCAGAAGGAGAGAGCCACATCAAACAAGGAGTGTACATGAATCTGTCAACAGTGAAGGGCTATTACTGTAGTAGCAGCACCCGGCCTTTGGGAATATGCTGTCAGCTTTGTCATTAAAGGACTGACCTGTGCAGGAGAATCCTCGGGCTAGCTCATATTTTCAAGTGCTGCTGCTGACTTGCTGTTAGTTACCAAAATTCTGTGATTATGATAATGAAAAGAAGGTTTCAAAAACAGACTTTTTGTAGGTCTAGAAGAATGTGTGTGCATGGTAAAGGGAGAGAGAACAACAGCGGGATTAACAGCATATGTGTGTGTTTGCATCCTGTCTGTGAAATTAGAAACACAAACATATCAGATCTTAAACAAGCTTACACCATCCAACTCCTGTGAGCAATTAGAAAAGTATCGACAACATTACACTCTGACTTTGACATGCTAGGCTTAAACCCTTCACCTTTCCCAATGAGTAAACACACACATTGGTGATAAAGCTAATGGGGCTCCTGCAAACGAGCCACACGGGGAGTAAGAGAGAAGGAGTGATCCATCTCCATTGTAGGTAACCTTCTCTACAGTCCAGCCCGGGGACAGAGGAACCACCACAGAGCTTGTGCGGTAGTTCGTGAACCTGCCTGTCTGCTGTCTGACTGCTGTCACACACACATCGGGGCAAGCATCAATACACACTGGCCTTTCCCCTCATTTTTCCAGGTCTATATGCGCTGAATGCGCATGTTTTGATTGTTGACGGCCATGTCAGGAGTCAAGTAGAGCCTCTTAAAATGTGGCCTAGGGGCAAGGGTCATCTGCTAATGAGTAAAAGCTTTTTTTCCCCTTTGTTGGCAGGGAGGGAGTAAGGAAATGTGCTCACTAGGTGGTAGTGAGGTGAGGAGGGGGAGAGAGGGGAGGAGAGAATGTGTGAAGAGATGGGTAGTGGCAGGGGAGAGAAAGGGTGAAAGGGCCGAACGGGTGAACGGAGGGGGTGTCAGGAAGTAGAGTGAGAGGGGAGACAAGAGGTGAGGTCTCAGGTGAGAGGGGGTGATAATGAAAAAATGTGTTTTTCTGCTTCAGATGGAGAAAGCAAAAAGAAGAACAAGACCATTAAAGTGACTTAAGTATTTAGAAACTGGTATTGTTATAACAGATCCCTTATTTGATCTAATAATTTTTTAAAAGTCAAATTCTGTAACATATGTAGCAACCATTTGGCTGTTATGGTGGCACATGGGTAGAATGAAAGCTTAAATCTGTCTGCTTCTCAGTCCCTCTGATATGTGTAACTTTTGATTTTGGACTATGTATAAAATTACTAAAATAACTACTCTTGACTAGTTCACTGGCAGCTCAAGTTTTGTTGGATGGATGGAAACTTTTTGACAATCCTCTACAAGTTGATTGATTTAAAAGTTTTAAGCCACAGACATTTACACAACTGTTTAAATGTCCAATGTAACAATGAATTTGTTCTTGTTTTACTCAATGCTTGTCTGTTTCTTACATTGTCATTCTCCGTGTTTGGTGAGCTGAAAAAAAAATTTCCACCTCATCAGACAGTAAACGTATATTCTAATCTACTCCAAGCTGTATGTGAATGTTTGATAAACAGCTGCTATTATCAGACATTCACATGCAGCACAACGGTTATCCCTCCCCACTGCACATGAGGTGTTGTATAGGAGCTTGTCAGAGGCCAGACAGCCTGACCCTGATGTACTCATATTGTTTCACAAGAAGGTCCTCATGCCTCACGGGTTTGTCGGTATCCTGTTGGGCCTGAGACCCTGACAGAGAAGCATATGTATGAGGATGTGCAGATGAGACCCTGGTGGAGAATAAAGCCAGCCCTTGTGCTTGGAGAGTTAACTTTAAGTGCTGCAATATCACAGAGTGCAAAGAGATGCTCTTTGTTCCCTTGGTTCATCTGATATGGCCTTTACCTCAGCAGCCAAGAGGTGTATGTGTGTGTGTAGCTTTTTGAGCGTGTTTGTGTTAGCAGTGGCGGGCCGTTTGAAGCCGCCCCAACGGTTCTTTTGGTGCTCTCCAGGAAACGTTTGTCTGTGCATTGGATGAGCTCCTCCAGATGTTCTCATAACTCCACTGGATGTGTATGTGCATGGAGCAGTGTATATCTAGATGAGTGAGTGTACGTGCTCGTGTGCATGGTCATGTGCATGTCTATGTGTTTAGATAGAAAGAGGAGGGAGGGGGGCCATGTTCCAATTAGAGATGGGTAAATTGTTGATGTAAAAGAAACTAAAGCTAACATTTACAGGCCGTGACTCTGTGATGTCTCCCATTGTGACTTCAGTCTGCACTGTGGCATTGAGCCTAAAGTACAGTTCAGATGAGAGACGGGCCTGGAGGATTGTTTTAAAAATTCCACATTATAGTTTCCAAAGTGCACTTCGGTGCTCTAAACACATTCTAACATACAATCACCACAGAAAACACTTAAGAGTACTCTTTTTCCTGTCTGAACTTTAAATGCCCTGCTGAAGTGTCAATGAGCAAGACACAAACTCCTATCCAGCTCCAGGCAAGCTGATCTGTGGCTGGTGTGGGACTTTGACCCCTCTGTGAACAGGGGAGCGAGTTAATATATGATTTTCCTTTCTGAAAACAGAGAACTACAGAAGAGCCATAAAATCACTCACAACTTAATGGCCAATAAGAGACAAACCTGAATACACCAAAGGTGCATATGCACTGGTGCAGTGGCAGCACTGATGGTGAGAAAAAACAGTCTTTTTAGAGTAATGAAGTAGTTTAAAAACACTTAGAAAAAGGTGAAAACATTTCTCACAGATGCCACTTTTGAACAACACTGAACTATTAACAAAGTAAGCATGCTGCCTGTGACCTTGCCAGTTCATTGTAGACCATTAAAACAACAGCAAAACAATCTCCCCTTAGGACCCATTTATCACATGGTCTTCATCAGCAGTTTGAATTACCTCGTTATTCTGAACATATTTAGGACTTGCGTAGTTCATTTTTGGCTTCGGAGTAATCAATTAATAACAATAATTCATTCTAGAAAGTTCCAAAGCAATTGAGCAACATTCATCTGCTGATCAAAACCATATGATACAGCTGAAAGCTTCAGACAAATACTAACTCGGTTCACTTCTGAATTTTATCTCTTTGCATGCTTTTCTATTTTAAGTGCTTTTATGTTGTAGACTATCTACCATAGTTGGCCCCCCACCTAAACTTGACATATTTGGCTGCGGTTAGAAACAGAGTGGTTAAAATTTTTGATTCACCTAAATTACAAGTGGAATCTAGTCTGCAGCCAGTTGTCTTTTTATGTGTCCGGGTTTTAAGATAACATTAACTTTAAGAACTTTCAAGGTCACAAATTATTTAAAATAAATGCAAAACAAATGAATAAATAATTGTAATGGAGAAAATTAAAACACTTTAATCCAGGAGTTGAAGCTGGACAGAACATTTAAATGCACCTTTGATTAAAAAGAACTTAAATCTGTTTGGCAGTTTCATACATAATCAAAAAGCAACTTTTTTCAGGTGCTGCATCCTTCCAGATGAGACCATGGAGATCCACGGTCCCTCCCCAACATTCAGCACACATACTTTTTATTTCTTCTTGTTCCTGTCACGTGTTTATATGTGCACTTGCTAATAATATTGTGCTCACTGTACTTAGGCTATCTTAATCATTTAGCTAGAGCTGCAGAAGGAGGGCCAGTGTTTTCAACATACAATGCAGCTTGGCCATCCATCTTGCCAGCTTCCAGTACAGTATTTGTATTTCACAGTTAGAAAGTACATCACCAGATACTGTCACCCATAATTCAACTACACTGAATCTTTGTTGAAGCTATCTGGTTAATTCCTATTGTGAATTAAAATTATTTCTTTGTGTTATGTAAAAGCAATGTGAGAACACTGGGCTGTTCGAACAAGTGCAGGGTCTGGAACTGGGTAGTTTGCAGTATTGTTGTAAAGTTTTCATTAATGGATATCTATGTGGTGCAGTTTATGGTTTCCCTGATGTTATGGTTCCCCCACCTGCCAAGTCCCACAAAATTTAAAAAGGTCATTCATAAGGGTCTGGATTTAAAGATCATGATAACTGATGTTTGAAGGACAACTTATGTAACTTATTTTTTTCAGTGTGAAAAGCAAACAGAAGTAACCGTTCATAGAATCTGTGTCTAGACTGCCAAAATATGTAGACTTTTAAAATAGAAAACCTTAAAAATAAATAGCTTCTACTAACAGTTTATTTACTTATTTTTTGGCAAATTTTGGCAGAATGTCAAAGCTGACAGCTAGATTTGAACTATGATTCAAGGACATCCCAGAGAATTCTGTGTTAAGGGAAAGATTCAGAACCATTTCATTTATGCTTTTATTTAGTTGAAAAAATCTTTTCGACAGATGAGACCAAAGTGGAGATGTTTGGCCATAATGCACCGTACCACATTTGGCAAAAATCAAACACAGCATATCAGTACAAACACCTCATACCAACTGTCAGGCATGGTAGTGGAGTGGTGTTGACTTGGGTTTATTTTGCAGCCACAGGATCTGGGCACCTTGCAGTCATTGATTTGACCATGAACTCCTCTGTATACCAAAGTATTTGAAATTTGAGACCATCTGTCAGACAGCCAAAGCTCGCCCAGATGATTCAAAGAACACCAGCAAGTCTATAACAGAATCAGAGAGGTCCATTGAGATTAAAAAGGCTTGCGCTCTGGCATTAAGAAACACCAAAGCCATTTGGCTTGTCAAGAAAAACAGCACTTTCTAGGTATTATCGTGTATCAAAACTTTTTCTGAACCTGGAGATGTAACATAAAAAGAGTTATCAAGGAGCTTTCCTCAAGGCTCAGTGTAGGATGGACACAATGAGTGGTTCCAAAACACAGGTAATGTGAGGAAAATACCTGCATGAGACCATCAAAGGTACAGAACAATGACACTGGTGGATGGGGGTGGGGATATATCCTACTCTGAGTATATCGTTTAGTGAGTGTGTGTAGACATGCCATGCGTATGTGTATTACATTTGCCAGTACATGCCACTAGTTCAGTTGTACACTGTGCATGTGGTTACTTTAGACATTCACCATTCTGTGCTAAAGTTTAGCAAGTCAAACAACAAAAAACAAGAAACAAAACATTGAATCCTTTCAGTCAACCAGATTTCAAGTAATTTTAAAGCTGATTAAAGAAATAATTTTTGACAAACAATCATACGCTAGTAAAGCAAAGTGAAAAATCTGCCTGTGATGATCCCAAGTAAAGGTTAACAAGATATACTTTGCATTGATTTCACTCCACATCTTTTTGTGAAACTTTGGATTTGAAAAGTCATTTCAGATATAAGCACAGACCACCATGATATTAAACTGCTTTCATTCCACAGCAATACATCTAGTTTGAAGTCTTTGTCATCCAATGTTCTCTTGTTCACACCTTGAGAGATATAGCGAGGGTGTACATATGAACAGGAAATCAGGTTTATGCTGCAGAAATCTCGCTACATAAACCAGGTCTTAATGAGGTCTTAATTCCTCACCCTGATAAAGTTTTTTTTTACTTTTAAGAAATCAGGTCACTGGAAGAAGAAGCAAAAAAAAAAAAAAAATCACATTAAGACATGAGACATGTAACATTAATCACATCATCAGTCTGTTAAAGTGACAGCATTTTATTAATCAGACATAGGTTATTTTTGTGTTTCTTAAGGCTTAAATATGCTGAATATGCACACAGTGACAGAAAGAGCTACAGTACACAAGTGAACTTTTTTCTCCATGTGTGAAAGACTCAATAAACTTGTATCCATGTGCATTACGGTATCAGCTTTTTAATATATTTCCACAGTTATTGCCAGGAGGGTGTGTGTGTGTCTGTGTGTGTGTGTGTGTATGTGTGTACACGTGCTCAGAGACTCTGTGGGAATATCTCAATGTTACTGCAAATTAAAAGCAATGATCAATAAAGGGTCAGCTATTGTTGTAAATTTAATTTATATTTTAATCAGTAATTTATATTTATAATTTGGTCAGTTATTTTCCTTTTACATTTTGCAATTAATTACATTGCAGGGAAAATACTTTTACTATGTAACACATCCAATATATGGCAGAACTGCAGCACAGCCTTTTCCTTCTTTCTGCCACAGACTTTTTTTCAAAAAAGGAGAAAAAGAAACATGAACTTCAAACTAAAACACAGAAGACAGACATTAAATTAAACTTCAGAAAATACAGACAAAGTGAACATACATGGAAAACAACAAACCACTCAAACCTGTCGTACTATGCCAGTCAGAATAAGAATCAGGATCAGATCAGAATCAGAAATACTTTATTAATCCCAGGGGAAATTATGTGGTCATAGGTCACAAATACCAACATCTTAAATATAATAAAATATATTACAGAAGTAAGAGACAAAACATTGTGAGGAAAATTGGTAAGCACAGCCTAGGGAATATATTAATTTGAGGGGTTAGCCTGTAGGAATGGATGAAGAAAACACACTACTGTTTTATTTAAAGTGCTTCATTGTAAGTGTCCATGATAAATGAACTCAGTGTCTGTGTCACACTGTATGTTCAGCCTATTGAAAGCATCTCCCTGCCTGACAATTCTCAGCCAAAAATCTTGAACCTTCCTGTACTACTGAAGAGCCACACTTGAGCTGTGACCTCATTTGGACCATGAGCACCTGTGTGGAGTGCAATTATCCCATTAGTGTTAAGTGCTGCTTCTGCCCACCTAAAGGAGCCCTTATCCTTGCCCACACCTTCTGCACTACCTTCAGTCCCCCAACATACACACACACACACACACACCACACAACACCTCCATCCTCCAGACAATCTTGGTTTCTGCCTGCTCCCACATCTGAGGCTGCATGGGAGTATCTTTGAGGTGTGGTAGCTCTCTGCAGGGGAGGGGGTCATGGGGATCAATGGTATTCTCCTGCTTGACAAAGCGCAGACAAAAAGGGCCTTCTCTGGCTGAGACAGGCGGGCGAGCCCACACACACCTGGATGGCCAGGGGAATCATAAGAAGGCTCACAGTGCTTCAAAGCCACTCTGCCACCTGGGCTCTGTGTGTGTGTGTGTGTGTGACACCCACACCCACACCAAAGAGGTTTAAATGTTAAGTCTCAGCAAGTGAAGGCCTATTTACCTCAAAGTGGCAGATACACACAGCCACCGACACAAGCAGCTATACATCTACATGTACAGACCAAACAAAAACGTAACCACCCATTCGCACACACACTCGCACACGTAACTGTCCACACACACATAGAGACACAAATGTGGCTGGGAACCTGGGAGAAGGGCTGCTGTAGGAGCTGTTTGAAGCCAGCTGTCACAACCTGACAGCCTGTTGTTTTAGAGGCCTTTGGTATGGCCGAGGGGCCGAGGGGAGAAAAACAACACCAGGAATGTGTACAAGTCAGGACCCAACAGTAAATCCTTAGTCCGTTTCCTTTCTCGCAGCGCAGACAGAGGTGAGCAGGGTCGTCCGAGGGAGAGACCAGAGGGACGTGGGAGCACCTCAAGTCTCCCAGATGTGCCAACAAAGTAATTTTCTCACACCTTTTACTCTTGTCTTCACTTTTGTCATGTCTTGTTTTGACTTTTTTGTATGTCATATTCTTTCCCTCAGCCTATTGCTTTCTGTGTTACACTATGCATACAGTATTTGCTTACTTAGAATTGTTTTATTATGCAGCTGTATCCATTAAGAGTAGACACACACAAGCAAGTACTTAGAGGGAGAAAGAAGAAAAAGTATGGGAAGACAACAGACATTAAACACACACGCACATTCAATGATGATGAAAACACACTGCACTAATCCAGCTAACGTAACACAAACACAAAAACAAACAGTAATATACAAGTTCCTCCGAGATGAGCACGTAAAGGAACGCACACATGTGAACTCTCACTCTTATGGGAAAACAGGTCCTGCTGTAACAATATGCAAATAGTTCAATAACATGCATGGTCACAGAACATGAGAGCATGCAGACACAAGACTCTAAACAGGAAGGTGGAGACCACAGTCTCATGAAAGCACCCTGGGAATTGGGTGTGATGTTGCATTGAGTGCTTACTTCAGTGCTTACGTTTCCTAAAACTGGCTGCAATTTTAAATTTTCTCTTAAAGACATTTGTAAAAATAAAGATATTTAAAAAAAAAAAAAACTTGCAGTGGTTAGCACTGTCACCTCAAGCAAGAAAGTCCTGAGTTCACCGGCCGGCTAGGACCCTTCAGTGTGGAGCTTGCATGCTCCTGTGCCTGTTTAGGTTCTCTATGGGTATGCTGGCATCTTCCCTGAATCCAAAAACATGTTTGTTAGGTTAATTGGTGATTCTGAATTACCAGTAGGTGTGAGTGTGAGCATGACTGTCTGTTTCTTTGTGTTCAGCCTGCGACTGATCGGCAACCTATCCAGGGTGTACTCCACCTTTCGCCCTATGACTGCTGGGATAGGCTCGAGCACCCCTGCGACCTTAAATTTGAAAGCTCTATCCCTTTTTCTTATATCTTCTGTCAAAAAAAAAAAAATCATAATATATTTGTGGCCTTAGTTTCATTTTAGCAGGCCTCACATTGCACGTCTCATCTTTGTTTCTCTCAGCGTTGTTGTTCCACTTCCAGAGGTTTTTTTTCCCAGTACATCGCTGCTTCCCCTTTAATGTTATTGATGAATATTCCAAGTAAAGGAACAAAAAACTCAAGTGAATATGCATAAAGTACAATACCATATTAAAGTTGATGTGTTGGTGTGTGCTCCACCTTCCTAAGTGGAGTGCATAACCATTAATTGCAGTTTGATACAATTCAAAATTAGCTCCAACTTAGCCAATTACACCAGTAAAATCCTGCTTTAACATAATGCACGAGTAATGATATTTAAATGGCTTAATACTGTAGATTTCAATAAGAGAAGATAATTTGAAGGAAGTGAACACGATTTATTGAAATACAGACTGAGTAAGAAACTATTTGGCGATTAGACTCCAATGAAGCTACATACCAGATTGAGTCCAGCGATGATAGGAAGTAGGACAGAACCCCCCAGATTCTAGACGCTGGTGGTGGTGGCAGAGATGAAGCAGGTGGAGACTTGGATGAGGATCTCTATCTGGCTAGGCTGAGGTGGAGATGGGGAGGAGAATACAGGAATACAGGAATGCAGGCAGATGAGTGAATACAGAGCTTCCTTATTGAATTTACACATAAGTTTCATAATAGTTTAAGAGTCACAGGAGGCATTTATCTGACTTGGTAAAATGTAATACTTTAAGTATTAAATGCACTCTTAGACAAGGGTGGGAATACTTCCTCAGTACTTCCTAACCACACCAGAACATAAAGGCATTTATGCATGTTTCAAACAGATACACTCAAAGCCATGGTGAAAGCAGGCACCGTGCACTTAAAAATGGAGATAATGGTGCTCATCTAGACAGTCTCTACTGGGAGGTGATTGTATTTTTTGCTGGTTTATATATACAGAAGTGACAAAAGTCATGGGGTGGAGAACCCCCATAATATCTACATCAGTAAGGTGTTTTTTCAATTCAATTCAACTCAATTCAGTTCAGTTCAATTCAATTCAATTTTATTTATATAGCACCAAATCACAACAACAGTCGCCTGAAGGCGCTTTATATTTTAGGGTAAAGACCCTACAATATTAGACAGAAAACCCCAACAATCAGACAACCCCCTATGAGCAAGCACTTGGCGACAGTGGGAAGGAAAAACTCCCTTTTAACAGGAAGAAACTTGTGGCAGAAACAGGCTCAGGGAGGGGCAGCCATCTGCTGCGACTGGTTGGGGCTGAGGAGAAACAGGAGAGAGTAGAGGGAGATAGGACAAAAGGGACAATATAGAAGAGAGCCAGAGATTAATAATAACTAATGATTGAGTGCAAGTGGTGTATAAACACATGGAGAGTGAAAGGAGGTGAG
>VVAS01075850.1:2530-14067 GCA_015103295.1 Ptychochromis oligacanthus
CCCACAAATATAAAGGAACCCAAAAGCCCCCCCCCCCAAAAAAAAAATCTTTGCAAAAGGCAAAACTGAGAAGCCTGCGGTGTAGAAGCTGTAAATCACATCAGAGCCGCCTCCGAGTGCTAATTACTATCTTGGTGTGAAGACATGACTTAATCCATGCTAAATGTGCGCCTATAAATGTGTGGCCGAGCGAAGCTGCTTGCGTGTGGGAATTCCCCTCATGTTCAACATGTGCGTGTGGGTCCAACGTTTTTCGGCGACAGCCTGGTTTCTTTCACACATCAGTGAGATGGAGAGATAGAGTTATTACACCACGGAGAGCTGCCTTCACGGCACAGCTGCCTCAATGGTCAGGCACAACGGGCCAGGCTATTCATTAGCCCAGCCTGTTACTAAACCAGGGATATGGTTTATGGGACAGATCCATGAGGGGAAAGATTCAGTCTTAATTCATCTGCCATTACTCCTGGCTTTGAAGTGATATTCCAAACTTTTAAGTTGTTGTACAAAAATCAAGTTGTGCCTTACTGAGCTACCATGGATTTCATTAGATTGAATTAATCTATTAATGACATTCTGAGTAACAAATACCTGGAGGTTAATAAGTAAATATATTTATTCAAGCGTAGCACATTTTTGAGCTACTTGCGTGGGTATTGTATTGAGTATTAATAACTATGAACTTTTCAAGTAACTACATTTATTTGAAAGCTATTGTCACAAGTTACTGCACAGAGACAGTACAGTAAATGTCAGTTGCAAGTCTGGGGTTCCTGTAATGTCTTTTATATAAAACTTATAAGGTTGTTAAATAAGTTGAAAACTACAATTGCTCTTAGAGGGTACTGCATGTAGTCTAGGATGCAAGACCCAGGAGAACAAAGCCCTCACAAGTATTCTGTGACCTTAGAGTAACAATTGGAATTGAGCAAAAACGCTACTTGCCAACAATTTGAGTGCTTTCATTATTATGTAATCTGACAAACCTGTTGCAATTGCCTAAGCCCAAGCTAAAGGAATAACATGTCTTGCATTGCACAGTTGGTAAAAATCCAAGAATATTAAATGTACTGTGACTTAAAAGAAAGGAAGTGTTAAATCTTTAAATCTGAGAAGCTAGAACTCACAGGGTAAAATGACTTAAATGAGTCATAAATCATAAAGAAAACATTAATAGCACATCAGAATTCTGTTCACTAATGAATTAATTACTTACTTAATAGAGCTCTGAACATAATAGTCAACCTGTCGTGAATTTTAGCAATAAGACTGTAATATATTTTTCAGAGATTACAGTGTTTTGCCTTTCACATTATAGCATCAGTGCAATATTATTACATATACTTTCCATGCTGTATATATATTTTTCAACACTCTACAAAAAAATCCAGTTTTCCAAAAAACTTCCATTATGATACCTACATTTTTTTTCTTATAATTTTTACATAATTTTAATTAGGTTTTAATTGCAGGACTACAAGTTATAACGAATATGTTTATACTGTGGCACTGATACTTCTTCTACAACTGCATATACAGCACTTCATCCTTATCAGACTGAGCAGGTTTTTGAAAAAATAAAGAGAGTGGTGCCCTGCATGGTTGTTGAATCAATCACTCCATCTAGTGCCAGTCACAGTCAAAAGAAATGCTCAAGTTGCTGGACAATATCTCTTCCATCAAAACATGAGTGTATTTTGACCTTGGCATTGTACCCAATAATCAAGTCAAGGATCGTTAAGGACGAGTGAAAAGGACGAGACGTGAAAGAAAACAAGCACACACACATCGCAGCTGTTAAAGAGAGCTCTTTGCCACTGCACTTCATCTGCGTCCCTCTAATTACACCACTAGGAATAGATCCACAGATCCACTGAAGCGCCAGCCGCCACACCAAGAACTGGCGGCCACTGGTCCGCCCTCTATAGAGCCTCCAACACACACAAGCCACTGGGGTTTCTTACATAACTCTTCCCAGCCAAAACTTCTTGGTTTTCCAGGCTCTACTGGAGTCATATCATTGTTTCTTTCTTGTTTCTGCCATGTTGAGGTTGTACACTGTGAAGGGAGGCTCAGTATGGCAAGAAAGGTAGTTCAGTAAAAGCCACTTCCGCTAACTTCTTGGAAAGAGTTCACTTAGAGGCAGACCAATGAACCAATCACTCAGGATTTGGACTTCGATCAAAACAAGAGGCCTCTAATTATGGGACACTGAACAGCAGGCAGCTTAGAAATGAAAATGAATAAAAGAAAAACAATGATGAAAGCAGTCCTGCAAGAGAAGTTTCTATGCTTGTGTTCAGATTTAACCTAATCTCATTACATGCCCTAACTGCAATAAAAAAAAAAAAGATAGAAATCTGTGTTTTTTGGCTACACGTCTAGGGTTCTTTAAGGTTGTAATTTAAACATTTATTAGCTCTAGATTTGGCTCACTGTAAATGAGTTAGAAAGATTAAAAGTGTGCTTAGAGGTTTGATGTAGATGGTGCCCCACAGAAAGGGTCACAGCAGATTCTGCTGGCTTGCTGACTTAGCATCAACTAGTACACTAAAACTACTGTAAAATCAACATGAACAGCACTGGAATACATTGAATTCAGTAGAAGTCTAATTTGGATCTTAACAGGAAAGACTACAATTATTTTTTGAAATAATGATGAGCAAACACACCTCCAGAACCTGGGATAGTATTGTGACTTTTACTTCACTAGGACCTGAAAAACATAGCCACAATAATAATTTTCCTTTAGATGTTGTCTTGTCTCCATCAGCAAGCTTGTTTGATGTCTGATTCTATTCACTGAACAGATTTTTGCCATTTTCTTTTCACCATTTCATCTGGACAGGAATCTGGCTAAAAAAAAGTATCAAAAACTTTTGTGCAAAAATGTAAATTTATTTTGTGTTCACACTAGTAAAGAAGAGATGGGAGAAACACCCTTCAACCATGTTATGACTGTTTATGTTGCATAGCTTGTCCACCAGAGGGCACTCTGCAACTTCCCTGTTTGCAGCACACGTGTTTGGAACGCCACAAACAACAACCTTAGCAGAGCCTAAACGAGTAATCCATAAAATAACTACACATAACAAGTGTTAGAGAAATCTATTTATGTTCCATGTGTCTGAAAGAAAAAAATATATTGGATTTTTAAACTGCCAAATATTGGTATCAGTATTGGTCTGAAAAATCCTATATCGGTTGGGCTCTAGTTCACACTGAAATTCCAATACTGAAGTCCATGATAAATTCATTGTATGTAAAATTTCGACCGGAAATGTACAAAAGATCCATAATGTGTTTCACTATTCACTGCTTCCTTGAGCACTAATATTAAAATAAAGAGGTTCTTTTTATTTAACTAAAATGACAAATGTTGGATGATTCCCACTTTTGCAAAGACAGCCAAAGCCCAAAATTAGCTTAGAGGATTTTGACCCCCACCACTACAATTGGCTACTTAGAATATATTCTTCTACTTTACATACATGTATTTATTATATCAAGATTTAAATGACACCTTCTACTGAAAGCCATTCATTTCAACTACAAAAACTATTTAGAAAAGCAGCCACTGATCAAATAAGGAAAGACATTGGTCTGCCACAATTGTTTTACCAGTTACCGACAGAGAGGTTACATCCAGTGCTTTCAAATAGTCTGCTGCTTACAGGTGTTACTGTACATGTATGCAGTCAAACTTTGTGATTAGCTTCGATTTACTGTAAGAACGCGCCATATATCTTTGCAGATGATACAAACTTCCTTTTCTGGCTCCTGCTGGCACCATTTCTTGACTTCTAAAATCTTGTTGGTTAGTTTGTTAAATCCTGGCACTGGTTATCGAATGGTTTTCAAAACCATTGCACTGCTGTCAACTCAAATATTTGAGTTGATCATGGGGATCCACATTACATCATACCACTGAAGCTAGGCAGGGTTGCTCTGCCCTGCAATGAATGATTTGAGACCATAAGAAGCCATTACTTATATAGTGTGAACAGGCCTGTTGACACTTAAGTAGTGTCTCTGGTCACAGTCAAATTTTTGGGTGGGAATCCATTTAGAGGACCAGCATAAAAATACATAATAAAAATACAGATAACTACCACCAGTGTCAGTCATATAACAAAAGAGGAAGTGATACAATATACTGCAATATGTCAAAATTTTATCCCACAAATATGTAGGGAGTCTGCCAGGCTTAAAAAGACTGCATTATATAAGCCCTGATGGTTGGTCAGCAACAAATCCATGGCAACTACTCATCCTAAACTGTACTTCTTAGCAGCTTTTTAGCTCCTTAAGATAAGTGTCCAAATAGAAAAAAAAAAAGAAAGAAAATGAGCACATATTCAGTAGCTTAGCTGCACAGATGGGTTGTATATGTGATTTTTGGACAGAAGAGGTGGGAGAATGTGGGGTTAAGATAACCACGTCTGGTCTGTCTTTGTCTAAAATATTATCCTGAACCTGCTCAGACAGAGCTGCTGAGTTTAGTCATAAGTCTAAGTAAGTCAAGGATTCATGGGGCTTGGAGGTCACAGGGTTAGAGTCATCTCTCAGCAGCTTCTTTATTAACCTCCACACATACACACAGCAGGAGTAACAGAAACATACATGCAAAGGGAATGCACACAGAACGTGATGAGGTAGCCTGTTCACACTTACAATGCATCTAGTGTTCTCTTCTGTTTGGGGTGAAGGAAGGGAATGCATGCATTTGTAGAGTATGTCAGGACAAATTTTTAAAAATGGAATATTTAGCTGTTTAAAGACTCATTTCTCACTTCAGTGGCATGATGTCGCTTGTAAATGACTGACAAAGAATAAACACACACGTAGGACATATTTCACCCAAACTCTGGTGCCAAAAAATAAAACAGAAAAACCTTATCTAATTCTGATCCATCACAAAAATACCATTTGATAGGCATTTGATTTGTACTGAATTCATTTTGCAGGATCTTTAGCCAGTAGAAGAGCAATGGATTACAGAAAGAGACGAAGCAAGGCAGATACTTGGAACAGCCTACCTGCCTGATACCTAGAAAAATGTATGACATGAATCCCGGGACGAAGATCGCTAAAGCATTTAGTGAAATGCCTCTTCCAGGCAGCTAATTTTTGCATTTACATTGGGTCAGACTTGAAAACAAAAAGATTCATGTAAAAATCCTGTTTTTTTGGAAGGATGAAGAGCTCGGGCTTCTTGCCCCAATGCACCACTTACAATCTATTTTGAGCATGTGTCTACAACAGCGGTGGAGACTGCAAAGCTAGAGCATGAACCACAGAAATACAATAGCAAGATTATTTGGAAATAAATCAGATAAGAAAAAGGGTGCTCACAGCAAATACTGATTTAATTTAATTTTCTTCCCCATTTACTGCACTCTCTATAAGGTTAAATGATCAATAACATGTTTACTGTATGTGACACAGTGTCTGATCTGCATGTGTTGCCTGTGTTGAGGCTGGGGAAAAACAGGTCAAACACTTGTTCAAGTGGAATACACACACTTGGAATTCATTTGGCTTGGACAGTTGCATCCAGCCCAACCAAAGAGACAAGACGAGGTAGTCACATGTGAGCCAAACAAACACTATGTTACTGTACACTTGAATGGAAGTGTAATCGCTCTCCTGTTTTTAGTCTTCTGATCATGCCTTGAGTGTTCCATCTTCTCCCTCAGAAATAAATGCGCATGTTTCTCTATGTGTGTAGAGGGGGTTGTGTGTGTGTGTGTGTCTTACCACAGGGGTTGAATTGCATGCAGGATATGGGTTTGTCATGAGCTGGGAAGTGAGCCACCACTCCCTCACCGTCCGAGTCCTCACTCACCAAGACCTGGATTGTATACACACACACACACAAAGAAAGTCCAAATCATTTTCTAACAATGAGAACATTAAACCCAAAGTGGGACTTTCCCCTGTTCAAGGATTTCTCTTCACATTTTGGTTTGGTGTGATATCATCACCACACAAAGCACTGTTCTTTGACATCACCCTGCTGTGAAACAGCTGGAAGTTTAACTCCTTTCTGAATGTGCCATTGCCCTCTTGTGGATAGAAAATAATAAGCATATTACCTGAAATAAAGACAAGCGGGCACTTTGTTCAAAATCCCACTTCTTGTGCTCAAAGAAAATATGAATCACCATAATTTGAGCTGTATTTCATTAGTGCTCGTGCTTCAGAAAGAGGCTGTACTGAGACCAGTGTGGACAGGATATGGCCCAACAACAGAGACGAGAATATGGACAAATTTACTTTGGCAATGATGTGGCTTTTCACATGTGGCTTTGACAATACCCCGTGACAGAGGGTCTTCCCGTAAACAGGCACAAACTGGCGTCAAATCTAGAATTGGCTTCCTACTTGTGAAACTTGCCAAAGAAAATGAAATTGTAAGTTATTTTGCACAACTAGAGGCTGCTCCTAAATCTTTCTACAAAGTCTGCTGTCAAGACTAGGACAAATCTAACAAAGGCTGTGCTGAGACCAGGAGCTGGCAGAAAACTCCTTTAGTCACACAGAGAGATTAGACATAAGCCTAGACATGAGGCCACTTTGTGCGAGAGTGTGCGTGTGTTTGAGAACATATGCAGAGGTTTAAATGTGGCCCCAGTGTTGCATTAACGATGTCAGGAAAGCTGGCCAAACATTTAAAATATAAGCTAGTCCAAACAAGATAGCCTCTAAAAACTAAAGGGCTTTGTCTTGCACTACAAGCAAGAAAATAAGGAAAGAGGGAAAAAAGGGGGGAAAAAGAGGGAGAACAGCATGAACAGAAAGAGGCTGGTGACATGAAGCAGATCACTTTTATTACGGTGCAGGCAGACAATGTTGTTCTGTGAGGGAATCCTGCTGGAGCCCTTTGAAACAAGAGTGTCCTCTAGAGAACCGAGCCCCCGTTACACAGGGGAGAGTGTGTGCGCCTGTGTATTAAGGCTTCTGTTCCAAATAAGGAATTTAAAAAGCCTGGAAGAGACGGGAATATCTTGGATTCCCACACTGACATAGGAACTCACCTTAATCATATTGCTGACTTTTCCCATCTCTCCAAAATTTACACCCCCATCCCCCATCTTAATTCACTCTCTACTGTCCCCACCCCTACTACTCCCTTCAACCTCCATTTCTCCTACACTCTTAGTGCGCCCCTCCCTCCTTGCCTGGCCTCGTCAGTGTTTAGGGCCAGTGTACGGTTACAGTGTGTCGCCTGGTGACAGAGTGCAGACCCGCTTCTGAAGGCTTAGGTCCAACTTATAAGACAACACACTGGCTACAGGGTGGATACAGTCACAGTACAGAGAAAAGGAGAAGGCAGAGAGTGTGTGTGGTGACTACATCACTGACAAACTGTACTATGTATACAAACATGCCTCATTAAAAATGTGACAGCTCTTGCAATGTGATTAATCACAGTTTGGAGTGGCTGAGGAAAATTAAGGGGATAAAAGCTTTTAGCATTTCTTTTGCCATTAGAAGGAGATCCTGTTGAAGGCAACTGGTACGGTTCAAACTGTAACCAAGGTTGGTCCAGTACATTTCTATTTTTTTCTTACTACATCCTGCTACACGTACCTAAGCTAGTCGGATCTGTAGTCAGCACAAGAGATCTAAAGTCATGTTAAAAACAGATTTTATTTTTTTGCACATGTTCTGATTTTTTAAAACCACTTTCTATCCTTTTTGTTTATTCTGATTAGCACTGGTTACTTTTGCTGATATTTGCCACCAGTGGACATGCTGGTGGCAAATTACATGCACCAAACATGTTAACATGACTTTTTTCCCATTTTTTTTTCTTCAAAACATCAGTACACTGTAGTGCTTAACCATAATTTCATGCTTGATGTGACTTTTTCAAATATCGTTATATCAGTAAACAGACAAATCTCCACTGTGTCTCTTTCAGGGGTTTTAATTATGTGTATATATATATATATATATATATATATGTTTGGCCAACAGGAACATGGTGAAGAAGAGATCTATAATAATTGGGCACCCTCCTTACTCATGGTTCTAATCATATGTCACAAAAATTAATACAATGCTAATACTTCATAATGATATTTAGTAAGTAATTTTAAATTCAGTTATTTATTTTGCCAAATTTACAATATTGTCCTTTGTTATACATTATATTATAACTCAATATTTGTATTTAATTTTATACTTATTTTACCTTATTGTATTTATTTTCATTTCAGATTAAGTTTTTTTTGTTTGTTTTTTTTACTTTTTGAGTTTCTTTTTGGTTGTTGTGTATTCTATTTTATTGAGCTACACACCACTCTAATGGTTTAAGCTGTTTTTCATATATTTGTGGTGTTTAACCTAACAGAGGAATTTCCCAACTTTGGGATAAAAAAAAAGTATCCCAAAAAATTATTAAGGTGGAGATAATTCTCCAAACTGACTCTCTTCAGCAGAAAGAACATCATAGGACACAATAATTTATGACATTAATAATGCACGCTCGCAACATTACACCGATCAGCCACAACATTTAAAACCCCTGACAGGTAAAGTAAATAACATCCATTTTCTTGAACGATAAAGTGCACAGCGGCAGCCTCCCAAAGCAGCACAATGCCCCCCTACTCTAAAAACACAACAAAGAACTCCTTCAGACTCTCCAGATTTATTTACTTTTTTTTTTTTTTTTAATTTTTTTTAAATTTGAGTGTCCCTTCCCTTTAAGACAAGTGTCAACCAACACCTGCATTTAGGGCTGTGTTTGTGCTGGTTCTAAAGTGTAATATTTTTGGTGACAAAATATTTAAAACTAAAAAATAAATCAGGCTACAAAATTAAATTCCTACAGCCTTAAATTCAGGACCTTATTTGACATATGATGCATTGAGAGTCAAGCTTAAGCTTCATGTGAGGTTACAGCTGCATGTTTACAGAGTGTCTCTCACACCAGCACTGCTAAAACAGACAGGGTTGTGGCTAAAAGCGTGGCTGTTAAAATATGCAGCATATCTAAGTCACACCTTTCAGCAAGTTGTGCAGAGTGATGTAAATAAGCCTGAGTGTGTCCAAGCCACAGAAAAAGAATCCAAGGTTAAAGATTTTTCTGTTTCCCGCCAAGCCGCAGAGGCAAAGTTAAGTTTACCTGGGTCACACATGATGAGACCAGAGAGGAAAAAACCCCAAAACAAATCGGCACCAATTTAAATTGCTGTGTGTGTCTATGCATTATGTACGCTATAAGTGTCCAGTTGGGGGAAATATAAGCATTCTGTAAAACTCACTTAAACAAGGATTGCCAAGTGGTAATAGTGAACCACCTTGCAAAATTCAAAAAGGGAGCGCAGTGATCTCAGACCAGTTTTACTCTGAGAGTGACATGTGGGGTCCACGGAGGGAAAAGGTTTACAAGAGCCCAATCAGTTACATATAGCAGTAATGAAACAAAACATTCCACTGTAAGGAAAATACCATAACTTTGCACTATGGCAAACTTCAAAATAAATTTGTGTATGTTGGGCCAACCATGAAAATGATTAATAATCTAGTGTTAACTTGTGATCATCCTAATACACAAACAGGTGACAAATGAAAGGAAAAACAACCTAAAGTGTTTTAATAGTGTGTTTTTACCACAAACCCCAGTACAGTTCCACAGCTGCTTGTCATAAATTGTAACAGTGTGTGAATAGTATATGAAACTGTACTGAAGGGATGAATGGCATTCTTCCAAAAGATGTTCCCTCATTTAGTTTTTTTTCGCCTAGTATATCATAACATAGGTGTTCAGTTGCATTGGGATGGGCTGATTGAGATCAGCAGCATTTTATTTATATAATTTTCATACTTGCTGAACTACTGAGTGAATCTTCCTGTACGGAGGAATATGCATTTGTGTTACTCCACTCATTTAATTGAGTTTCTAGCTTGAATTTCTGTTTTCCATGGACAGAAAACAGATGTGTTAAGAATTCTGTGGGACCATTTTTAGGCCCGATAACAGCTGCCAGTGTCGCAATGTTTATTGCTGACCAAAGTAATACTGTGCATGGCCCCTTTTTTGTAGATACTATGCTTATGTTCATCCAAGACGTGCTCAGTTTAATGGATCTCACAAGATTGTGTCAGGACACCTGTAAAATGAAGTGGCCATACTGTTAACTCCAGCATCCTGATGGAAGAGTCAGGGAAAAAATTGGCTACTGTACAGTTATTATGAAGGGGCAAATTATCCATAGAAGCCAAAACAGTTTTTTTATGCCAGGCTGTAATCATTCATGGCAGTCTATGGGGGCTGACTCACTTTTGGAGTAAGCCCCAAGTGTTCATTACAGGAACAGCAGCAACTTAGCTAGCAACTTAGATGCAATTAACTTAACACACTCCACTCTCACATCTAAATATGGTCACCTTGGGTACCAAAAAACTAGCATGGCAGGAGCCAAAATTCCAAAGTTGACGCTTCCGAATGCAGGGTCCAAAATCGGTGGACGACATCACAGTGGCCATGTCCACTTTTTACACACAGTCTACATACACATACAGGTTGCTGTAGCTCAGGAGATAGATTGGGTTGTGCCCCAATGTGAAAGTTGATGGTTTGACCCCTGGGTCCTCCGGTCCACATGTTGAAGTCTCCTCAGGGACGATACCATGTATTGGGGCGTGCACATGATGGTTAACAAGCGCACAGCAATAAAGAGCTGTATGACTGTGTGTGCGAATGGGTGAATATGGCTTGCAGCAAAAAGTGCTTTGTTAGAGTACACAAGTACTACATAAGTACCAGTCCATTTACCATACAAATCCAACTATAGATGAACAAGTGATTAAATGTCACAGCAGTATGACTGTCAATAAATTCTCGTCCTCTTAAGGTCCACTAAGAATAGAAAAATTTGGGGTCCATGAGGACTAAAAGTAGCATCACATTAAATAATCATAAAATTTTGTATTTTGAAATCATTAACAATCCAAAGCACAAGCAGCAATTCATTTTACTGACCTGTCCTTCTCCAACACTGTGTGTATCAATAATGGTGACCACACCGGGGTTGTGTGGGCTGCGACGGCTCGTGCTGTGAGATGTTCCCTCCTCGTCTGGAGTGCCCGCTGGTATGGTGCCCGCCAGCTGGGTCACAACTTTACCTACCATTGTCAGACCTGTTTTTAAAGTCTGGGGAAAAAAGAAAAAAAAAAGAATATAATTGCACACCCGATGTTATATATTCCCAAGTAATACAGTATATTCTACATTCAATTCAATTTTTTCAATTCAATTTTATTTATATAGCGCCAAATCACAACAACAGTCGCCTCATGGCGCTTTATATGTTAGGGTAAAGACCCTAAAATATTGGACAGAGAACCCCAACAATCAGACGACCCCCTATGAGCAAGCACTTGGCGACAGTGGGAAGGAAAAACTTCCTTTTAACAGGAAGAAACCTCCGGCAGAACCAGGTTCAGGGAGGGGCAGTCATCTGCCGCGACCGGTTGGGGCTGAGGAGAAACAGAAGAGAGGAGAGGGAGATAGGACAAAA
>VVAS01075905.1:2202-16132 GCA_015103295.1 Ptychochromis oligacanthus
TAAATATTTAATTCTGATGCCAGTTAGGGGAAAATAGGCTTAACTTGAGAAAAAAACAAAAAACAAGAACAACTTGAAAATAGTGCAACTACTGGACAAAACCATGTAAAGATTTCTGGGTTCAGCTTCCAATGTTTCAAGATCCCAACAACACGTCACCCCTCCTTTTTAGCTCATCCCACATTAAGCCTATTTTCCCCTTACTGGCATCAGAATTTAATATTTATTTAAAAAAAAAAAGGCACATCTACAAAGACTATAATGAGTTTAAAAAAAAGCTGTAAGACAGACAGACTTCATGCAGGCTACTACAAAGCTATCACACGACCTTCAGCAGCTGCTGCAACACTGAAACCACCAGCTGTATTTAACACAACAACACTGTGTGAACTGCTCTGAGCTGAACCGTGAACGTTACTCAACTGTTTTCACACTTTCTTGTGCTTTTATTCCACCTGTCAGCAGCTCTGTAACACCACAACTGCAGAGTGGGTGGTGAGTGCCCACAAAGGGTTGCTAAACTTTAAAAAAAAAAAAAATAAAAAAAAATAAGAAAAAGTTCAGCAAGAGCAAGAGAGGAAAAAACTTTCCTTTCTAATCTATCAGGTTCACCACCACCAGGATCGGTTTACCCCTCTTACCCGTTCTTGAAGTGGATGACATGGGCTCTCTGCAGGCCTGTCTCCAGGAAGTAGCCCAGTTCCTGGTCCTGAGCTGTCGGGCCAGGCTTAGGACTGCGGTTCTGAATCCCCGCTGACAACGCCTATACAATAACAAACAACAAGAAGAACAAGAAGTTTTCACTGAACTCCCCCTGACCTAAATCAATAATAAGATTTATTTTAATCTCAGGCAGCACTGCATTAAAAACAGACATGATTCTGCAGAGCAAATCACTGGGCTCAGGAACACTTGTGAAAACCGATGTCAGTGAACACAGTTTCAACACTGCACTGTTATAACGAACCATTTTAAGGTCATCTCACATTAGCTGTGCTTCTGTTTTACCACATTTTTAAGCCATTTTTTTCTCCTTACTTTGCTTTACGGAATTTATTGAGCTATTATACTTTATAAAGCCACTTTGCAGTATAATACTCAACTTTTCACATAGTGTTTTATTTCATTCAACTGTTTACTTTTACTTATTTTTACATTAATATTTCAACTACTGAGCTAAATTCTATTTATGTTTTTTTCTTCAGCTCAATTCTTTGGTGTAATTTTTACCTTATTGATATATTTTGTCATATTTTATCACTTTGTTACAGATTGTGTTTAATATTTTGGCTGCTGTGACATAGGAATTTCCCAACTTTTGGGATAATTTAGGTATATCTTATCTTAAAACTCAAGGACACAAAGAAAACATGTATATATAAACAACATTTAGAAACCGTGAAGGCCACATTAATGCTGAACAATATGTGCAGGTTTTAGAGCAGCATACGCTGCCATCCAGATGACGTCTTGCTTATTTCCGTAAGATCATGCCAAACATCATTCTCCATGTATTATAACAGCATGGGAAGGCTCCTCTAGAAGCAGTTACTTTGAAGTATTATCTTAATAATCTTTAACTTTGCATGTATAGAATCACCAGTCAAAGCTGATTAAAACACCCAAATCAAGGTTTAATAAAGCTTTTATAAATAAGTTATACTTCTACCACCATGTTTCCTGCTGCAGAATTCTCCCATAGATTTAAATTCAGAATTGTTCATTGCCATTTCTCTCTCTTATTATGCCTGTCTTTAGTAAAGGAGTCCAGGTGCTAAACTGGTCTGTCTGCAGTCCAAATTTGACACCCACAGAAAACATTTGGTGCATTACGAAAATATGACAAAGAATATTATACCAAGCTAAAACTGGAAAAACTAAATCTGGCTTTCAAATAGGGCTGTCAATTAAAAAAAAAAAAAAAAAGTCTTTCTGGACTTAATTTAACAAGATTTTGACGTTCCTTTATTTGGTGTCTGTTAATTTGGAACCAACTGAGGAGAAGTCTGGAGGAGTACACATTTAAGGAAAGGCAGGAGTGTTTTTCACAAGTAGTCTGCCAAAAATACTGGACCAGCCTGAAAGGCTATTGACATGGTGCTTTTCTCCTTATGAAAGTAACACCTGTGATTGTCCTACTGATTATAATTTGGTCAGATGAGAGCACATCGACTAAACTATTAAACAGTTAAATCTGACACTGCAGTATTTGCTCTCTTCTGTCATTTAAAAAAAACAACTCTCTTTTTATTTAAAAGTTTTTAAAATGTTTAAAAATGTACCAACTGTGAGAGAACAAAAGAAAGAGATAAGGCATTGTATGTAAAATATTAACTTACAGTTTGAAGAGGTAGCTTTGGAAAAAATTCTCTTGCAACTATATACATCCAGAGAGGGGGAAAGTGAGTCTGTAGCGGTTTTGCATACTTGTACATATAAAACAGAATACACTGAAATAGTTTAAGCACCAAGGAGTGCACTATAAGAAGAAGGCACACCATGAGAAATAGATTAATTTGGAGGGGGAAAAAAGGTTCCTTCTATTCATTATCCTATCAAAGTCTGGTCTCAGTGATTTGCCCATTTTTTCTAATGCTGTTTGAAGATGTTCACCTTTAACTTTAAAGAAAAAGTAATCTTTAAATGGTGTACATTTCCTCAGATCTAATACACTAATAAGAGAGTTCCTAAAAGAAGAGGTTATGCAAGATACCCATTTCTAGTATCAAATTCTCAAAAAAAACAATCAAATATCACAGTTACAGCATTTGATGTGTTGCTTTTAACTGTTTTGAAATAAACATAAGGTTTAAATGATTACCTGTTTTTTCTTCTCTATCTAATATATATTTCCATGAAATTTCTAAAATATTCCGTAAGTAGCACTTGTAATATTACACGTTTTGTTGAATTTCTAACGAGTATAACTACATCCATGCTGGAGTATTTGAGCTGTCTCCTCCTCATTTTATTGCAATTTACTCAGTCTGTGCTCTCGGCAAATAAAGAGGAAGAGATTTGTTTGCCAGTTGGCCATCACGGGCGGTGGCGCATTAGTCAAACTCGAACACTGTCAGCAGAATATTCATCACACATCCACTAAGATTGCAAAAACACCCAGAGAAAATACTGCACCCTAGGTACTTATCGACAAGTGATTTCACACCCTTAAAAACACACCTTCTCAGCCTCCTGCAGGTAGAGCAAAGCAATGTCTCCAGACTTTTCGTAGCAGGTGATGATCTCCTGCTCCCGCTCCGTCGTGCTCCTGTTGGACGCCGGAGACCCAGCGTTCTTATTGGATAGAGACGGCGAAGCGGCTGGGACCTTCTCTAGACATAAACCTGAGGAGGAAAGAGAGAAGAAAAAGAATAATCGGGGTGTCACTAAAAGTTGAAAAGTCAGTTATCAGTGTCTCGTAGACATTTACTCTATTTGACACTGTCATCTACTCTGACTGATGAACGTTTTTCAAATAAAGTCAGCTAAATTTATTCAAGGACAAACAGAGAGGTCTGTTGCCTGCTCTTGTCCATCAGTGGCATTGGACTGTCACCGTGTGGAGAGAAGAGGTACTGCAGAGATTAGTGCTGATTAGCTTAAAGACAGCTGAGGTGAGGTTAAGAAGGACAAAACAAAGACTGGGCGTGAGTGTCTGTTTGTACCTTTAGTCGCATAAGCCTCTGCTATCATAGACAGCCTGTACACAGGAGCTCCAACCAGCTGCATGTCGTCCATGTTCACCTTGCTGTAGTGACCTGTTAAATCATGAATTACGTATCAATAAATCAACCTACTTCTTTACTAAAAATGAGAAAAAGAAACTAACTGAATATGAGAAATGTTGGTCACCTAAAGCATCTTTGTATTCGCCCTCCACATAGCAGAGTTTGGCCATCAGCAGGCTGGCTTCCTGGAGGTAATCAGGCTAGAGGAAAGGGAAAAAAATGAATTTAAAAATATTTAAAAAAAACAAAAAAAACAAAACTGGCTGTTTGTGTGTGTTCAGATTTGTGACTTTCAGCTCCATGGTTACCTTGAGGTTTCCTCTGTCCAGAGCAGCAGTGAGGTGCTTCCTGACCTCCACCAGTTTCGGCCGTTGGCCTCTGGGACTGGCACCTTGCTTGATGGGATTCTCCTTCAGGTACGTCTGAAGCTTACATTCCCCCAACAGCAGCTCGCCCAAGTCATCTACACACATGTATAACACACAGGAGGTTAGAGGAATCATGGCACCACATCTTCTGGCTCTCAGCCCCCAAGTCGATCTATTGTGCTCATTTCCAACTGCTTGGAAATGAGTGTTTTCTTGGACTTGTACTAGAGTAGTTTTGCATGATTCACAGAAAAGATAATCCATGTCTGTCTTATACTGGGCCTTGATGAGCCCCTCAGTTCATCCATTGCTCCTCCCAAACAGAAGGTCTGAACATAGCAGGTTGGTGGGGCTGCTATACTCACAGCCAGAGCTGTGTGTCTGATGAGGTTAAGAAAATGGCACATATAAACATACTTAAATGGATATAATCACATGGAAAGCTGTGCCCTGTACCTATTTTCATTCATAATTTGCTTTTTGAGACAGGGGTTTGACCACCAGTGAGCGAAGCTAAATACCTGTCTAAAGATCAGTCTTGACCACCTGAGTTTGCAGATGAGGCAGTGACTCCCTACAGCATCTCCCATGCATCCACTGCCTTCATCCACCTTCCTCTTTGATAAAAGCTTCTTATACCCAAACTGTAGCTACAACCAGATGCCAGCTGTGACAAACCCAGTAACCACTGCATGCTCCCGTTCTCTCTTTGGTGGCACACTAACACAAAATGTGTGCATGTGCCAAGTAAAGTGAAGTTGATTTAATGCCACAGAAGTAACAGAGAAGTAAGCATGGAAGTAAAAAAAGGCTCAAAACAACCCGAGTAGTGCTGTATAAATCATGATGTATAAACTGAGGGTTTATGGTTAATCTGAATGATCATAACCATAATCTGACGTTCCCTTTGTGTGATCTGGGGCTATTCAGAAACTAATTGGGGCTACAGCAAGAATGTTTTGGAGGATTCCAGCAAGTAACTCTATGCACAGAGAAACTCTGCTTTGCATGCACACATACCAGACAGAATTATGCACAAGTTTCTGAATTATGTGTGCGTGTGCGTAGATATTCAAATTCTGAAATGACCAGTAATCCTGTTACTGATCCCGGTCAGTCACCAGAGCTCAAAGCTCTCGCAAAACTATGAAAAACTGTAGGAGACATAAACTGACAAATTCATGGTAGGAAATATTTTTACGATTAAAAGTAGAAATAGACAACCGGGGTCATAACTGAAGGTTAAAAATGGTTCAATCAGCAAGCAATGTGATATGTGATGAGCGATGTCAGAGTGGTTGAGTTTCTTTTTGTGATCAAGTCATCAGTCTTATGGTAAAAAGGACTTTTTCGTGTTTTTTGTTATTCATCTGCTTAAGAAAAACCCAAGTATGAACCGAAACGTGGCCCAAAAATCGAGACATGAACTGAACCCTGGTATTGGAGAATTATTACACAAATTAAAGCTGAGACTTGGTGCTTTGGTGTAATATTATTGCATTATTTCAGTTCAAACTAAATTTACTGAAGGACAGCAAAGCCAGAGGAACAGAAAATGTGCCCAAATGCTTACAGCCTGAAAGCTTCTGCTTGTAGTTTGGGGTCAGAGCATTTCAGACTTCCACTTTTCCAATAGAGCTCCTTATGTTTGGCCTTTACCTACAAAAATAATCTGTCTTTAGGCTGACTATCAATAAATACAATATGCTGCCAGATGCAGCTATCTTAATAGGAAGATGCCAAGAACAGAATAGGATGATTTTAGTTGTAATTAAATGCATTATTAACCAGGATGGAGCAGCATGCACATTTCCAGTATCTTCATTGCAGTGCATCTCCAGCATGACAGGCTCACGATATTCATCCATACGTACCCACCTTTGATTTGTTCAATCCACCAATGTGGACTAAACAAATCAGTGAATGGATGGGCTGTAATTTACTACAACGGATCAAAATGAAATACCTACCTAATACTGCCTTAAAAACAAAGCAAAAAATTAAAGAACTGCTGTCTAAAGAAGATGGATAAAAATGTACTTATGCTTTTGTTTTCAGCAGGTTTGTCTATTGTATAGGCTGTTTCAAAGATCTTAGTAAAAAAAAAAAAATCCCCCAGACACCTCCAGCCCATCCAGAGTCCTCACTAAAATCAGAAAGGTGTATATTACTCTGATCCCAAACGACATCCCTGGGAGCTGAAAAATGAAGCGTGGAATGTGGAACTGCCAAAACTGGACCTCTCCACCCAATTAGAGCATTTTAATGGATTATCTGACAAATAATATAGCCTGCTGTGAAGAAGAGCAGACTGCGCTTCAGTATTTTATTAGTCTGTTACTTAGCACTCCTGCCTCTCATTCAAATATGTTCACTAAAAGCTACTTTCAGCTGCTCTTTGTCACAAGGGGTCGCCACAGCTCACAGTTCACTACTGGCTCCAAAAAACAGAAAAAGGGCAAAAACTTAAATGTGGAGTCCAAAGCCAAAAGGTGACACCACGGTGGCTACGTCCTTCTTTTATATACAAGTCAGTGGCAATTCCCCAAATCCAAACCTAGTCTAAAAAGCACTAATGGGCTTAGACGTAGCTACATCTTGAATTTACTTGTGCCTTACAAAACATCCAGAAGCCTCAGGTCATCAGGAACAGACTTAGCATGTGTTCCCAAAACTCAACTTTTAGTTTTTATGGTCCCAAGCTGCTGGGGTTTTTCCTGCGTATAAAAACATTTTGGTGCCCACCAAAGAGGTTTTGGCTTTCCACCAAAGGCAAATCACTGCTTTTTTTCTAAGTGGGTTTGAATTTACTCAATCTTAAACACGTTTTGTTTTTTTTTGTTTGTTTATCAAATCACCAAAAAAATGACCCGAGGTCACCTGAAACTGTTCATTCAATTAAATCAGTGCTTAAAATTTCACTTCACCAATAAAAATCACATCTGCAGCCTCCCCTTAGTTGGTTCTTCTGTATTATTGTTGGTCTAATGCTGTCTTTTTCTTTTCTTTTTTAAATCTCACAATAAATCTATCTCGGTTGCCACATTTTTAATCCAATTTGATGTCTTTTACAGGTACAGTGACCAGAATTCAAGCCACTTTCTTTTATTTAGTTTAGTTTATACAAATAAACCTGCCATTCCTTATCTACCATTAATGATATTTAAGCATAAAAGTAATGCAGATTTAAAGTGCATGAAGGGTGGCATATAAAGGAGTTTACATGGAGCTCTGTTAAAGCAGTCTGCATATTTAATCTTATTTTAATTTAAAATGTCACGAACAAAAGTGAAAAGTTCGATCCTACAAATAATTTTTCTAAAAAAAACTACCAATCAGAAATAAAACCTGAGCTTTGCATTGCTGGGTTTATTTTTTTGTTTGTTTTTAAACTAAAATATCACACTGATGCCCTCAGAACGCAGCTATCTTAGCCAACCAGAGTCAATTTGAAAAACTACCACATTTAAATGTTTAGTGGTTTCAGCAAGCGTAAGGCATTCATGGAGTAAAAGTTAAGGGATATAGCTGAGAGGTGTAACATTCTGGAAAACTCGGCACCAATAAAAATCCAGTAGAGGTGGTTTTAATCCAGTGAAATCTCAACTAAAGGACCCCGATAGCGCATAAAATCGGTTAATCTGGTGGCATGGGAATAGTGAACAGAAAAGGCAAAGTGAATACATAAATACATGTTATTTTACTGTACTTTTGTTTGTTGAAGTACAATTCGTAAAACGTCATTGGTTTGCCACACAAGTCCAACACACACAGCGTTAAATGGGCAGATTTCTGAATGGAGTTCCGTGTGACGGGAAACGGAGGGGCAGAGCTGTCAGAACACGGGGACTCCCTCACAACAGTGCAAACTGTTCACATCATTAACCTCAAACCTCCACAAAGTTTAGCAATCCCTTCTCATAACTCTTTCTTAACCCTTTACGAGCCACCTGGCTCTGAGCAGAGGTGAGAACTCCCAGCATCGGCTGCCTCTCCCAGGAAGTACCGAGGACTGAGGCCGGGGAGAAGGCCTCGTATACTGAATGAACGAATAGCGGAGAACCCCGCAGACTTCCTACCGTTTGATATTAGCTTAGCCGAGAGCTGTCGCACCAACTCCGGTATCTTGTCCCACTGGGCCTCCGAGCGGCATCGCTCTATCTCGGTCTCCAGTCGTGAGCCAGACTTCCTCGCTGTCATTTTGGTGAGCGAGCAGAGCCAACTGGACCAAAACACCACCGGAGGAGCAAGCTAGCTGCAGGAGAAACGTGGCTTCCTGTTCTCACTTTCAAAATAAATTTTGATCGCCGTCATTGTAATAAAAATGTAATAAAACATCAAGAGCTGATATTTTAATATAAAAATATTGTAAGTTTTAGGGTTTTCTTGTCTTGTTTTAGGTATTTTTTGGACTGCCAACTGGCTGGAGCCCTGGGCCCATACCAGATAAACCAGCCCGGCTGCACACAAAGCAACACTATTAACTTAACGCACATTTTTACTAGAGACATTCAAAAAAATTAAGTGACGTACAGTGGAAGAAAGCTTGTTGTTCTCTAAATAAATATTGTATTAATGACAAAGTGAAAGTTTTTTTAATCAAATTTAAAGTTGGAAAGATCCAAGCTTTTATTATGAAGCAATCAGACAGGAAGTGTAGGGTTTTTGTAATCGCAACAGGAAGTGTTGCTGTCAGAAACAGTGAGGTGGAAGGAGATGGCAGATTTGTCGTTGTATTTGGCTAATGTCAACGTTTCCTTGGGACAAACTATGGAAACTGAAAAGGTTGGTCGATGCTAATAAAACTTTCGCTATTCTCTCGTGTGTAAAACGTAAAAAAATAAAGATTTGTTGCATTAATAACTAACTACTTCCCTAGCAAAGAAGCTAACGGGCAACAAAACAACAAAGCAGCCCTCACTAACCAGTTCTCTGCTGTGGTAACCAGTGTTTGGGATGATTTATTCTACTTGCTTTGTTGCGGTATGTAACAGATAAATGACTCGGGGAGGTTTTCTGTGTGTTAATTGTGTGTTTGATAGACACACCCTCACTAATATTTGGTTAAATGTCTCTTAGCAAGTTGCTCCTCGACCAGATGCTTTTGGTAGCCATCAACAAGCTTCTGGGATAGTTCTGGCTGGATATTTGCCCGCTCTTCTTGCCATAAATTGGTGGAGCTCATTGAAACTGGTTGGTTTCCAGGCATGGAACCAGCTTTTAAGCACACTCCACAAATTTTCAATAGGGTTGAGGTCTGGGCAGAAGCTTAATGTCAGCCCACTTAATCCACCCAGTTGTGTCCACGTTTCAACCGTCTAGCTCTTGATTTGAGGTGAAGTTGAAGAATTTGGAGGCAGTTCTCCTCCTCCATTATTCCATCCAGTTTGTGCAAAACAGACCCAGAGCATGACGCCACCACCACCGTGCTTGACAGTTGGTACAGTGTTTTTAGGTTTGAAAGGCTCACCTTTACTCCTCCAAACATACCTCTTGTGGCCAACTAGCTCAATCTCTGTCTCGTCTCACCATAAAACGTTTCTCCGGTAGACATTCGGCTCGTCCATGTGGGCAGCTGCAAATTTCAGTTGAGCTTTAAGGTGAGCAGGAGCTTTTTTGTTGGTCGGCACTTTATCAGTCCATGGCGATGTAAAACTCGCTTCACTGTGGACAGTGACGCTGGTGTTCCACCAGTTTCCAGTTCATGTTAGGCTTGAGCCTCGGTGTTTCCTGGGTTGTTCCTGAACATCCTAACCAATTTCATCTGAGGGTGACAGTTTGGGTCTTGTTCCAGATCTTGTCAAAGTGGTGACGCATCCGAATAACTTGTACTTACATACAATTGTTTGAACTGATGATCTTGGGATCTGCAGTTGTTCAGAAATGGCTGGAATGGCCTTCCCAAAGCCCCGACCTCAATCCTACTGAAGCAAAAAGGCTTTTATTTCAGTAAATGCGTTTTTATTCCTCCGCTACCATTTTTTTAAAGTAACAAAATTACCAATATTAGTCATGCTGTTTTGAATTATCACCAGAGTACAGTACAGGAGGCGGACTTTGACACTGTGGAGATGGGGGAGCCTGCAGGGAGGCCGGGAAAGGTGAAGGTTCCCCGCAGGACCATCTACTTTGCCGGCGGAGAAACCATGGAAGAGTACAGCACTGACGAAGAGGAGGAAGAGGAGCAGTCTACAAAGAAAAATGTTGTAACTGTTGATCCGGTAGGCTACTGACACAGCAAACCTCTTGCTAGGACTGTGTGGGATGCAAAGTTCCTGTTTCTCTAATTTTACATACACACATTGTAAATCCATTTTGGAAAGGTGTCTTAAATCATAAGACTCCATGAAAGCCTAAACAAAAGTTTAAAGCAGCTATATATTGTCTGAGCTCCATGGAGCTTTCAAGCATTTTTTAACTCATAGTTTTGATTTTTAAGTCCCAGAGCTGAACTGTTTGGTTAGCTGGTGAACATAGTGGAGCATTTAGCAGCTCAGGATACAAAATATTTTACTTAGGTGTTTAGAAAGAGCAAAACTGAGTGACTATAACATGTTTGCAGTCAGTTGAAACTGCAGTGTTTCTTATTAATACTCTGTAAATGTAAAAGAGTAAGAAAGTTAGCTTATAGGGAGGGGAGGGGAAAGGGAGCTAAAGTGGCTTGCTCCAGCCAGAGGATGAACTGAGGGGCTGCACCAAGGCCCAGTATAAGATACCTAAGGATTATTTTGAACTATGAATCATGCATAGCTACTCTAGTACAGTCCAAGAATAAAAAGATGGAGCTGTAAATGCACACAATAGGTCCAGTTTAAAGTACTTTAATATGCTGCTTGAGATTTTTTTTTTTGTCATGTCTCTCCTCATGTGTGTTCCAGTCCAAACTGACCTGGGGTCCTTACGTCTGGTTCCAGATGTGGAGAATGGCCACCTCCACTATCTCAGGTATACATATAATTTTCTATGGTGTAAAAATTACTCAGCAACCACCAGGTGGCACAGGCTAAAATAAATACTAATGCCATTACTCCTTTATATTGGTGTTACCCTTTTTGTTTAAAATGACCACACAAAAATAGAAGACAGAAGGCTGGTCTGTCATATGCCACTACTTCAGAGCTACTCTCACGCTTCGTGTAGTCACTTTCAAGGATTACAGTGGAACCATAATGTAGTGGCATCCGCTCCGCGAATGGTCTGCTTGCATTAAATGTTTATGGTAGCCACAGGGTTAGATCTTTACAACTATGCCGATCCTGAAATGGGAGTTTTAAAAAGAGCGTTTGGAACTAGGAAAGTCAGGGGAGGATATAAATGCTCTGGAAAGGCTGGAATATCAGCTAAGTGCAGCATTAGATGCCTTGCAAATATATATTTCACAACAACAACAAAAAAACAGGCTCAAGTGTTTAGAAGATACCTCTAATCTGTTTGCGTCTTTTTTTCTTGCAGTATGTGACTACATGGGCGAGAGACTTGCCTCTCTATTTGGCATCACTGCTCCTAAGTACCAGTATGCAATTGATGAGTACTACCGCATAAAGAAAGAGGTATGACACTGTGTAAATTTAAAGAAGGTCACAGTTTAAAAACTGTTTACTCAGAGGGAGGAGCACAAACATTAACGGTCTTTCTCCTTACTGTCTTCCTGCAGGAGGAGGAGGAAGAGGAGGAGAACCGTTTGGCAGAGGAGGCGGAGCATCGGTTTGCAGAGCAGCAAAGAGGCAAACGGGATGATCCCGCGGCTCCTCGTCCGGCTACTGTGGAGCAGCCGGAGGCGTCTGCGGCCTCCTTTGTAAACATCAGCTTTGAGCTCGAGCCTGAGCCTCCTCTCAGGAATCCAGATGGCAACAGAGTCCCGTCTCCTCTCCCTTCCTGAAAAGTGACGCTCGCAGACAAAAACCTTTAACACATTTCTGTCAGCCAACAAACCGTTAATCTACCCAGCTGTGTAAACTAATAGTTATTTTTCTATTTCTTTTTTTTTTATTTTATAAAAGAAGATCATACAGTGCAGGGAAACATACAAAGGGCTTTGGAAGTGGCTGCACTAGCCTTACCTCTGAATGTACATCTGTGTATAGCATGGACTGATATGTGTAATTAAGTTATTAAACAGGGCCTGGGCTCAACTCACTTTAAAATAGCAACAGTTAAAACTATGAAATAAATGCAGGAGACACCAATCAGTCATTGATTACAAAAACAAATCCACCCTGAACTGAAGAGAAATCAGAGCCAAAATGCCATCCCCTCTGCTAAACAGAAACATGTACAAACACGTTATACTATATACTTTGACATACTAGTATGCAAATGAAAATATTTAGTAATCTTTGCTCAGTAGTTTGTACTCTTCTCCAGTTCAGCCTGTCTTTGCTGTTCTGTCGTCGTGGAATTGAAAACAAATATATAGAAAGCCTTAAAAAAGTTTATAAAAAACAAACCGATAGACCTGAATTGACTCAGATATTCTTATAGGATGTATCTACTGTGTATTAATATACAGCATATAGTAAGTATATATATTTTTTTGGTTTTCAAAATAAAAGTAGCTACACTATGAGGACTAAAACATTTGAGCAGACGTTTAGAAGTTAAACATGACCTTCAAATATTTGCGACGACCACCACACCTGTGCGTTCTGATTCGGTTGGACACACAGGGCCTCGATCCATATTTGAACTTTGTCTTTAGATCTTTCCTGACAGGGTGCTTTGAGTCATAAAAGATGCTCAGTGTAAAGAAAAACCTGCTTGTTCACCATAAAGTCAATTTATGTACGTTTCCTCTGCCATGTAGCAGTATTTTTCCACCTATATTGTTCTGGTTTGAAGTCTCCAGTTTTGGATTTATCCTTTGTAAAGATGTCTGCCTTTTCTGGAATATAATGTAACTAAATGCCGCTTAAAAAAACTCAGCAGTAATGTGTTTTTTTTTTTTAGAAATCATGACCCTGTTATTCACAAATGTTGTCACTCTCGGCTGAGCTGTAATGTCAGGTAGTTTCACCTTAATTTCATATTAAAGTACTCCCAACAAGGTTTGTGAATTGTTTTGAGTGACCAGGTCATGATTTCTGGAAAGACACAAAGAAGCTGTGTTTTTAATGTATTTTTTATTGGTTTGAGCACCATTTGATCGCCATTTAGTTCTGTTATGTTCAAGAGATGGCAGACATTTCTACAGCCGATGTCTACAAAACTGAGCAACTCAGTCTTGGTGGATAAGAGCACAGCAGGCCAGAGGAATAATGACTGTGATTTGGGGGTGAACTGCCCCTTTAAGCAGGTACCTGTGATTTCTTTTCATATACAGACAGCCTGATTGACCATGGACCCAATTAGAAAAAGTAAGTTATTGAAAGACCAGATCATCATGAGTTTAAAAAAAAAAAAAAAAATCTCTCTTCAAAAAGCACAATTTTTAGTGTCTTAGAATAAAACAGCCATAGTTCCTTCTTACCTATATATGAACACTGCCTTTTTTTTTTTTTAATAAATTCAAAGCACTGCATTTGGCAGTTAATTTCTCATACCTTTTATCTAATAATTCCTGCCACACTGTTCATAAAGCTCATGCAAAGTTCACCACAAGCTTGAACCAGCAGGAAAATACAAGCAGAAAAATAACAAAATATCAAAGTAAAGTTTTGAATACCTAATTTAGATGGGTGACAAAAACCAGTCTAATTTAATCAAATTTAAAAATGAGGCTCCTGCTGTGAACAAATGGTCCAAAACGTGCAAAAACTCTTACAGGGGCCTGACAAATTCTTGGCCAACCTAAGACCTTCAGTACTAATAAGAATCTTTTACCTTCGATGTAGAAGA
>VVAS01075951.1:2817-14499 GCA_015103295.1 Ptychochromis oligacanthus
CTCTGCGTATCCAGTGTCCCCTCTCTCTTCGGCAGAAACCGTCTGAGTGACAGTAGTTTGCTGTACACTGGTCTGTTCTCTCTCCCCATGGGTCTAATTTGTGCAAGCTGCTTTTGAATTGTTGCAAAGAAGATGCAGGAACAAAGCCAGCTGAGGGGGCTGGGGCATGTGGGACCTGCTGTTCCTTAGTGCCGTTAGTTGTGCTGCCAATTCATCTTCACTCTTCTGTTCTTCCTCTGCACTCCTTCCTCTTTCACCCCAAAGGAAAGGTGTGAAGGTGAAGAGGTTAGTAGGGTAAATCAAAGTGCATGAGTTTTGAGCTCTGAAAAAGGACATAAGAATGAAAAGACTCTTAAATGAACCATGTAGTTCAGATGGATTACTCAGATGCGCGCTGGCATACAAAGGGAACTCTACTAAAACTTACCAAAGATGAACAAAAGGTAATAAAACTTAGGTTCATCATGAGTCCAAAACCACATACTACTTGGCTGGTTTGTAGCAGGAACCAGAACTCACAGCAGGCTATATTTTATTTGTCAGATAATTCCATTAAAATGCTCCTAAGGGCATCAACAGCACAAACACCATGAACATAGTTTAAGTGGGACATTTTAACTTGAGAGTCAGTGGGGACTGACTTGTTTTTGGAGCCAGCCTCAAGTGGCAGTTAGAGAAACTGCAGCTGGCCCAGAGCAGAAGGCGCTCAGTGTTGGTGTAGGTCAGCTCAGGTGCAAAGTCAGGAACTGAAGAGATGTCATCCACTTCAGACACAGTCTCAGGACTGGCATTTACCCTCTCTTGGAGCATATTTGGCATTGGCCAAGCCAGGGACTACAGGGACGCTGGCTGAGGGACAGAGCAGCAGAGAGGCACAATGTCGACAGGAGTCACGCTTGTTTTTGGAGGACCTCTCTGAAGGTGACTCCATGGCTGGATCAGACTGGGTGCTGCCTGCTTCAGAACTAGCCGACTGGACAACTGGCAGGAGGACCAGAAGTCTATCTGTCTAGTCACTAACAACACACTAAATCTGGAAAGATTTCTTAGAGCATGCTGGAGACTAGCAAGTTGAAAATTTTCATGTCCCTCTCTAGCAGACCAGTGGTTCACCAACAAACAGGCAGGAAAAACTCAGGAATCAGAACTGGCAGGGGGACAGGAGTGAAATCTGGCTGTGACCTAACCACTTAATAACAAAACTCAAGGAAATTTTAATAAAAACCCACCAAAAGCACAGGAGTCACTGTTAAAACTTTAATTATGTTGAATGTTATGCAGCTCAGTACTTTAATTACTATTTACAAAGCTTCACAGTACACAACAGTGGTGCAACTACCTCCCTTGTCGTTTTTTATAATGTCAATTTTCATTGCCATTGGCATGGCATTTGATGCAGCAGCTAATGATATCCTTCAAAGGCTTGTACTAAGCCATGACTCAGAGGCTTTGTTCCTTGAGGCGGGCCCTACTTTGCAAGTACAAGTATCATACTGTAGTTATTTTCTCTACAGGGGACAGGATGAATCAGCAGCATCTGAACTCTGCAGGAAAAAGTCAGGGGAAAGAGCTGAGACCTTCAAAGTGTCACTTAAAAAAAAGAGAGACAACCTGTCTGTTTGACAAGTGAAGATTAGTTACCTGCAACTTTAAAAGTTTCAGGGTGCAGAGCTTCAGCATAAGTGTGTCATTCCTCTGCCCAAGGAAGGCATAGTTTGCCTTTATATGTGGCCTTTTACATCTGAATCCCCACAGCAAGAAAGAAGAACTTTTTTCCTGACACCTAAGCTGTAATGACATGCCAATTTTCTACTCCCCATGAGAGGAATTAGAAGGGGTGTAGCTTACACGCTGTCATCTTTAGAGCAGGAATATAGGTTGATCAAACGCTAACTGTACCAAAACTAGAGTCTAGAATTAGCTTCCCATTAACTTTCTATACTTCTTGTGAAATACATGTCGACATAATTGCTGCAAAGACAAGACTGATAAAATAATTTGCTGTTATATCTCATTACCATTACCATTTAACCTCATGACTCTTCAGCTCATAATTTTTGGAGACTAGATTTATGTCAGAAGGCCTGTTATACCCCAATCATGACATACTTATTAATAAATTATGATTATAACATTGCTAAATGATAACTAGTTTTGTATGTTTGTACAGTATGATACATAAGCCTTGATACACTTTGTCAGTGTATCATGTAAATTATATTATTTACACACATATAATTATTATTATAATTTAATATTGGTGAAGTGTTATCTTGTAAACATTGTGAAAAAGAAGTCAGAAAGGGAAGCGTATTCCTGTGCAATCATATATTCATGCAGATTTAGATGTTGTGCAGACTGATCAGAAGTATATTCATGAACTGCAAAGAGCTTCAGCAGCATAAAAGTTAACTTGTTCACAAAAACCCAATTTTAACTGTATTTTGGCCCTGACATTAAATCCTCTGCTAACAGCAGCTCCCTATCATCTCATTAGCACTGGGGAAAGTGTGAGTCCGAGTACAAGTCAGCTGAAGTCATACCACCATTTGCAGTGAATTTTAAAAGCAGACTTATCACTATAAAATAGGAGAAGTGCTTGAAGTTGTCCTCCTGTGTTAACAGTGGGTACCTTCAAAGAAACTTGTGTAGCCATTATTGCTTTGTATCAAAATAGCCTCACATGCAGGGAAACTGCTGCTAAGGACATTGCACCTAAAGAACCATTTACCAGATCATCAAAAAATTGAAGGAGAGAGGTTCAGCTGCAGTTAAGAATGCTTCAAGTCATCTGAAAGCATCCATCAAGTGCCAGGATCATCTCCTCCTGAGGAATCAGCTTCGGGTTGCTTTAGTGCAGAGCTTTCACAAGATGTTTGGGACTGTTTGGGACTGGAAAATGGATCATCTAAAGAAGAAAAGGCGAACGCTACCATGAGTCCTGTGTTGTCCCCACAGTGAAGCATCCTGAGACTATGTATGTGTGGGGTTGCTTCTTATCCATGGGAATGACCTCAATCACAACTCTGCCCAAAAACATTGGTATGAAAAAGAATGGTATAGAAACATCCTCAAAGACCAACTTCTTCTTCTTCTTCCATCAATCCAGGAGCAATTTGGTGCAATTTGCAGCATGACAGAGTGCTACATCACAAGGCAAAAACTGATTAGAGGCTCAGTGGCTCATAGAACATCAAATTAATATTTTGGATCCATGGCCAGGAAACTCCCCAGATCCTAATCTTCTCAAGAATCTGTGGTCAGTTCTTAAAAGGTTCTCCTCTCTGTTTTCCTGTTTGTGTTCCCTCTGTCTTGTCTATGCACTTGTACCTTCGGTGTTTCTCTGTGTCATTTTTAGCGTGACTCTTCTTGTCTCTTTTGTTTTTTTTCCTGTTGTCTGTTGAATTTTTACAGTATTTTATTTGTAGATTTTGTTTCAGGTTTCTGCTTTGGCTTTATTCTTGTAATTCATTTCAGTTTTGTAATATTATTACATTTTGTTTCTTTGTATCATGTTTAGTGTAGCTTTCTTCTATGTGTGTTTAGTATGTGCCTGCTGTTTCCTATGTTACTTTTGTAGTTTTCTCTGGTGTTTTTCATCTGTTTTGACTTCCTGTTTGTCTGACTGATTTGATTGTTTTTACCTGTTAATTGCTCTCACCTGTAACTCCTTTCCCTCCTGTGTCTACTCCCCAGTCAGTCCCCAGTGTATATAGTCCTGTCCTTCCCTGTAGTGTCTGTGTTTCTCCCCTGCTGTGCTCTGTCTTTCTTGGCTCCTTGTGATGATTTTGAATTTCTGTTTGTTCCATTTTTGGACTTGTCACTGGAATATATATATTATGAACCTAACAAAAGGATTGCTTTTTGTTATTTTTGCCTGCCAGAGTCCTGCATTTGGGAGCTATGCTCTCTACACACTGTGACAACTAAGCTGTCAGTAAACAGCAATCATACGACTGACCTCCTGCATGGTTTATGTCTGACCTGCTGTAGCCTACTTATCATAGATATGCACTCACACAGTTATTCCCTCACAGCAAGGGGTTATTACCAACATTAAGGGTCTGCTAACTCTACAGCTTTACTTCCCGAACACAGTGGTTGAGATAATCTGATAATCTGGCTTGTTTAAAGACTGCTCATATTTTTGGTCCCATAAGAGCCTTAACTTAGCAAATGTAGGATTACATTACTGTAGCTGCTGCACCAGAAATCACAGAAATGGTGGCTAATAAAATGAAATCATAAATCATGTTTTAAAGAGGAATTTGTCCCTTGGTTATATTATATTTATATAGTTATATTATAAAACTGGCCTGGATATATAGTGGACAAGTTATTTTTCAAGACTTTGGTAAGCTCCAGCCCCCTGCAACCCTGAACTGGATAAGTGGAAGGAAATGGAAATAGTTCCTCTTTTATTAAAAATATTTAAAAAAAATAATTAAATAATTAAATTTTTTTTTTAAAAAGTGCGTGGAAAATTGGTGCCCAAAAAAAGCGTCAAATTGGAGCCAGATGTTTCCCCATTGTATTCCCCAAAATACAATATAGGTTGTGTTACAGCAGACCAAAAAACCCTAATTGTAATGTAGTACAGTATTCAAAGATACCCACACATACACAGATGTCATGCTTACAAAGGCAGAATCTTTCCCATTTACTAACTTTTAGACTTTTCCTTTCATTATGGTGGATCCTAAACAGTTCTGGGTGGCATAGAAAAGAAGGAATAAAACAGCTGGAGACTAATAGTTTTTTTTTTTTTTTTTAAAGTAATGAGCCTGCCAACAATGTCAGTGGGAGAACATGAAAAATAAAAGTACCCATGTTTTAACAAGATATAAGTTAGTGAGGCAATGAAAAACAAAGAGATGCCGGAAGGCTTATTATAACACCTGTAATGATCAATGATGCTGCAGAAGATGGAGTATAAATCAAAAGACACATCAGGTTAAAGACAATTACAAATTAAATTGGGTAATGGAGTGTGAGAATAAACTGCAAGAGAAAAATGCATTGAATTTCACCATGCAGACAGAACTATTGACAACAGCAGCAGGGGGAAATCCTGCTGTGAGCCTGAAATGTTTGCCTCTGATCCTCCTGCCTTTTCGCTAGATTAAAAAAGAATGGCACTGGATATAAAGGATAGAGTGTAATCACTTGTTTTTTTTTTCTTAATAAAAGTTGTAAGACATTTGTATCATGCTGTATTTTTCCTTACATAAACTGAATGTTTGTCACATAAGACACTTGTTATTTTTATTTATCAGCTAGAAATGAAGTACATCTAGAGCCTGTTTCTATAGGTGTCATGGGTGTTTCAGACTCTACACACTTCACACTTCTATGTATTTCCAATTGAGGTTGTTGTTATTGTTTTTTTAAATTATTATTTATTTACTTGCAGCTCCATCCTGCCTTTAATGATTTCAGTGACAAAATGAGACAGCCGCTAACAATGGTCCCATTTTCTGGTCTCCACAATGAGCGGAGGCGATGCATGATGTCATCTACAAAACAAAATGAACCAGACATCTTACATCTTTGTACAAAAAAATAAATAAATAAAAAAGTAGCCTCACTGCTGTCCCTGGGAGATATAATAGGTTATGTAAGGGTTAAAACATATCACTGGAAGCAAATCTTGGTGAATAAAAGGAGACTAATTCAAACAAAGAGATAAAAATTGATTGATTTTTTTTTTTTTTTTTGGTCTGGCAGGTTTCCTTCCCAGTGCAGCTGTGTTGTAGGCCAAAAGAGGAAGCAGAGCGGGATGAGAAAACATTCTCTGCATTCTGGAGACATCCTAGAGACACAGACAGTGACAGTTTAGTCTTCATTAAGTCGTCTTTCAGCTGGAGGCAATTCTGAGTCAATATCTAATGCTTACCAGTATTGTTTTGCAGCATGCATACATACAGCCTAAGGTGCTGAGCTTTTGAAGGTAGATAAAATACAGACAGATAGTGTGACAGGGTGGACTCAAATTGAGAGAGATAGATGATGGGTGATGATTTTGTGAGGGGAGAAGGATGACAGCAGGCCCCTGATGGTCACCAGCCATCTCTTGACTTTGTCAGTTCGAAAGGACAAACTGTCATCACTTTTTGTGTCGGTGTGTTTGCATGTGGAAATGTGGTGACGTGGAAAACTTTGAGTACTGTCATTTTGCATTTACATCTAATTACACCATATTAATTTAAGTGATTTCTGTTCATGTCTGCCTTTGCAGGAGTTGAGCATGCAAGTGCAGACACACGTCTCAAGGTTGAACCTATGCGACTTTGACAAACCGTGAAACAGAAACAGGCATTTGAATCTGGAAGGGTTAAGCTATGGAGGACCACAGGTGTTCTGGAAATAGTAATGAAGCATTTCTTTCATTATTAAGCAGTTAGTAATAAGTAAATGTACAATAAAAAGAGGGATTAATCACTTTGTTTAATGAATAAACAAACAAAATGAAAAACTCATACACTGATATTTTAAAGTGCAAAAAATAACAAATCAAATATTATTACATTAATAATAATAATAATAATAATAATAATAATAATAATAATAATAATAATAATAATAATAATAATAATAATAATAACTTCCAATAAAAAATTATTTACACAAACAGCATAAAACGTTTTGATACATTAATGAATACAGATTTCCCACCTTTTTTTTCTGTTAGGTATTATAGACTGATTTAAAAAATTAAAGGAACACTCAATCATCAACACTCAATATAACACAAAATCAGGGACAGGGATAACTGGACAGGGACATCAGTCTGTTCAGTTAGAAAGCAGAAACCACTGTGAATCAATTTCACCTGCTTTGGTGCAAATGAAAGTGAAAACAGGTGCACTGGAGAGGCAACAACAAGGCAACCCACAAAAATGGAATGGTTTTGCAGGTGGTGGGTGGCCACAGATCATTGCTCTCTCCTTATCCTTCCTGACTGATTTTGCTTTTTTCTAGTGTCCTTATCACTGCTGGTAGCTTGAGACATTATCTGCAGCCCATTCATGTTGCACAGGTAGTCCAGCTCCTATGGGATGGCACATCCATTTGTGCTGTTGCAAGAAGATCTGCTTGACTTTCTAGTACAAGAGTGTAGAGGAAATACCAGGAGATGTGCAGGAGATACCAGGAGATTACATGAGGAGAACTGGACAGGACTGTAGAAGAGCTTCAACCCAGCAGCATCACCAGTATCTGCTTCATTGTGCGAGGAGAAACAGGAGGAGCACAGCCAGAGCCCTACAAAATGACCTCCAGCGGACTATTGATGTGCATGCTTCTGACCTAACAGGTCCACTACTGGCATCCTGTCCTGTTCACAGATGAGAGCAGGTTCACACTGAGCACAAGTGAGAGAATCTGATGCCCTGATCCAAGTCTGGGAGGAGATCCCTCAGGATGCCATCCACCCTCTCATCAGGAGCATGCCCAGATGTTGTCAGGAGTTCACACAGGCACGTGGGGAAACATAAACACTGCTGGGCACTCAATTTTTAACTTTGATTTTTGGTGTGATTTTAAATCCAGCCCACAAAGGGTTTCTTCTGGCTGTTGTAACATTTTTACATTTTGTTACAGTGTATCTCGGTAAAGATTTTCAGCTTGTGTGATTTATGTGTTCCCTTTTTTTAATTTATTATTATTATTTTTTTTTAGCAGTGCATTTACTTAAACCACATATTGAATAATACAATAAAAGCCATAATTTCTTTGGCCGACTGTGCCAACAGTAATGTTTCAGTTTGTAACCATGCTCTGAAGAGGCTACTTCAACTAATTATGAAACATCTGGCATTTAGAGACCACTGACAGTATTACCGTCAACTGGGATGCTGCTGAGAGGTTTTTTAGTTTAATCCCCACCGGTCAATCCTGTGATGGCATTCCCTCTCACACGATATGCCAGGAGATAGCCAATCAGACATGCAGATAAACATCCCCTCCTCCATTTTAAATAATTTCTTGCAGAGCAAGTCCCTCTCCTGAGTACTGACTCAAACCCTTGAGCTGAGACTCATCAAAAAAGAAAAATGAGTCATAAACACACCTGAAAGAAAAAATGCCTGAGGAAATGGGGACACTTTCCATTCCTCCAAGATTCACACTTAATTATGTACTTCTATTGTCTAATTCAAGTCCAAAAGTATAAGCAGGATAACTCAACGAGTCTACAAGAGAGCCTTGTTATAAGGCATAATATGTTCCTCAAAAACAAGGGCTGTACTGCAGTGATTAAGAGCCATGGAGCCCTAAAATGTTATGTTTATTCAAAAATGCACATACAGGCTGATGTAATTAACTTCAACAGAACTGTATTTAACTATTTATAAAATGCTTCTGATATGTGGCTGGGGAAAGGAGGGGTATTTGTGTATGTGTGAGGGGTAAGAGAAATGGGGAAGAAGGAGAAGTGAGTGGGTGAGGTCAGATGAAGGTAGGGATGGGGGTTTCAGGAGGAAGGATGATCGACTGGAGCTAACCCTTCTTCTTCTTTGTTCCCCCTCTCCCTTTATGTTATTTTTTTTTCAGTCTTTTTCACTCCTCATTGTCTCCTTCTCTGTGTTCCTTTTTAACATTTCTTTTTCCTTTCTTTGCTTGAAATTTTCCTCCTCCTCTTCCTCTTGCTTTTTCTTTCTCTTGCTTCCTTTGAAATTTCCTCTCCTCCTACTCCTTTGACTTGAAAGGTCTAGGAAAGGCAAAGAGTGTATTTTATATTATACTAAACCATGAAGCAGTCTGGAATGAGCTGTTAGGATCCAACAAGCCATTATTGTGAAATATATCATAAATCAATCAGCTGAGGCAGCGTACCTGAAGCTGGTTGTTCGTGGAGATGAAGAGTCTGATTATCTCATCTGCTTCACTTGCCTTGTTCTTCCACACCCCCTTCTCTTAAAATAATTTCTTACAGAGTCCTTCTCCTTTTCCACTTTTTGCACTGTCTTCTTCCACATTTTCTCTCCCCTCTTAGACTCTCACCTCTAGAGCATTGCAAGCACTCTTCCATTCATCTTCCCTACTCTTCATCCCCTTGTCTTCCTGAGCAAGGAAGTCCGAGACCTCCACCTGGATTTTAGTATTTGCTTTCTGTTTTCTTGTGGATCTTTTGAGGAACTTGTCTTTTTGTCTGAGCTCTACTTGGAGCTGACTTACCTCCAGCCTCTTTCTATCTTCCAGGAGCCTAGTGTGCTCCTGTAGAAATTTGTTAGTCTCCTTAAGAGACTTTATCTCCTTGATAGCAGAGCAGCGGGCATTTCTCAGTGTTTGCACAGCTTTTATGCTGCTTTTTCACTGCTGCTGGCCAGTCCTGATTTGGGGCAAAAAAGGCACGACCAAACAGCTGAGAAACACCTGAAAGATAAAATCAAATATGTACTTTTCTGGCTAAAAATCCAGTCCCATCTCAACACTGGATACAGAAACTAGTGTTTTTGTTGTTGTTGTTTTTTAAAGACACCACTTTCTGGAGTGCTGCTCAACAAGGAGCAACAACTCAGATTTTTACATATTTAATTTTAAAAAGCAAGAAAACAATTTCCAGCTGCGGTAAGTTTCAATTAAGTTTCAACTGAGTTTGTTTAGCGTTATATTACAGCACATTAAAGTTGTGACTCCCACTTATCAAACTGTGAAATTCAGCATCTCAAAATGAAATATGTTTAAGAATGTTCTAAGGAAAATATGAAGAAAGAAACAAACAAACAAACAAAAAAATCTCTTACTGGGTTTTTTTATTTGAATCTTTTGTCCATTTCAGTTCAGTGGAGGTTTAAGAGAGGTCGTTTTGAGAGTTGCACTTAGTGTAGTGGATAACACATTTGCCTTACACGCGAAAGGTTGCTGGTTTGATTCCAGCTGAAGACACATGTCCCCCTAGGGGTTGTGTCAGGAAGGGCATCTGGTGTAAAAACTCTGCCAAATCAAACATGCGGCGCTAGCTGCTGTGGCAACCCCTTGATAAGGGAGCAGCCGAAAGTAGCTTTAGTTTTGAGAGTTGCACTTGAGTTCTCTTGCAGGTGTTTAGGTAGATAGTTTTGTTTGTTGGGCCCAAAGGCAGATCAGTTCATGTACTAGAACAATTATGGTATGAAGGAGCTGTAAAACTTTCACTACAGATTAATTTTCAACAATTATGATGTTCTGATGAATTAGTATGGGAGAATACGCACATCATATTTCTGTTTAGTATGTTAAAGCACAGAAATCATATTCTTTTTGCTCCCAGAGAGTCCATAGAGCTTAAACTGCCACACAGCCACTCACCTCAGTAACTGAAGAGACTATGTTGTCTGCACATAGAGATATGCATGTTTTTATTGTGTAAGTGGTAAATATTAGGCTGTAGTTAAAATCATTTATTTGCAAAAAACATATGTATTAATATCTGTTTCATTGTACAGTGAGCTGTTAATTAGTGAAATGCTTTGTTACTATTTCCAACTATTTGGTGCTCCATATTTGGCTGCTTGCTAATGGAAAACCACAGAAATGCACTGAACCTATTGATCATTGCACAGTAGCATAACTTTGCCTTTTGTCTGCTTGTGTGTGGGTGAATGTTTACCAGTTTGAACCACAAATATATGTCCTGTGGTGTTTCCTCGAGTAGGTGCAAGAAAAAAAAAAGCAAACAAAAAAAAACCCCCAAAGAAGTCTGTATGGTTCTGTGCACATGAATGTGCATGCTGATAAGGGGATGGAAAAAAAAAAAAGGTTGGAACTGGTCAGGTGCTGGGAGAAGGACTGAGAGGAGTCACTGATCTTCCATCAGACTTCTCAGGGTTGATTGGTCACGCCATACAGGGGGAAAGATGGACTGTCACTTTCCATGGAGGAGAGGCTTCTCTGTGAGGGTAAGAGGGGGCACTAGTAGGGAGCCAAAAGGCGCCAAAGGTTAAGACAGGACTGAGTCTCTTTTGTTCACTCCTAACTGTATCCACCACTGAAATGCTCATAAGAAAGAGAGAAGAGTTCTTTGTTCCTGCTTGGCAGCTACACATCTTCTTGGAAACCTTGACACTGTCACGGTCTTCCTTTGCAGCAGTCTCTGAACCAGATACTAAAGCCTCTATACAGCCAAATTTCTCTGCCGTGTTATTTCCGGCAGCAGTGCCCCAGCTACCCGTCTGCCTCTTCTTGGGCTCATGGGATGCAGAGGAGAGTCTGCTGGGTTTCCTCAGAGATGACTGCTTTCCCCTAAATAATTTAGTGCAGTCACAGAAAGCTCAGAGCAGTGAAGGACAGAGGCACTTACTGAGCAAAGCTTAAGGTACTGTATCTGCCAGCTATGTGAACCTACTGACCTTCTGTCTTCTCTCCAGTTCTGTGTGGTTATTGGAAGGAGAAGGTGTGTATGTGTGTGCAAGGCTAAATAAGCTACACTGTAAGTTGCGGATATTACAAAAAGGGCCAGCAACTCTCAGGTGAAATATTCTTTGGTTTACCCAAATAACTACATATCTTTATATAGAGCAGAGCATTGTGACTGCAAAAACACTCTAATAAGGAGGCTAACAAATGAGATTTTAGTTTATTCATTCTGGGTTTACCACAGAAGCATTTTGGTCAAAATAAACTGCAGTAATTCAGGGTTTGTTCCACACTGCAAGTGGACATGCAGGAAATCTGAGTGAAGGTGAGGTGCAGTCAGGGTGCATC
>VVAS01075983.1:2783-13423 GCA_015103295.1 Ptychochromis oligacanthus
TATTACTGAAATTCAAAAGGGAAAAAAATTAGATGCTATTAAAAAAAAAAAAAAAACTTTATAGACACTTCTGCTATCTGAGGACAGCAGATAGCAGAAGGGATGCTGATGCTATTTTTCAGAGAACTGAATGGTCAGTGGATGGTTTCATACCTGTTGATCTCTAATCTCAAACATAACCTGCCCCAGGAGCAGATTAGGTTTCCAGCATATGTTACCATGGCCAAGTACCTGGTAAGAAGTGAACCACCTTCATAGTACAGAAAACTCTGGGTTAACGCTGAAGTTACCTGGATAATCTTGCTTTGTGGTTCAGGCCTCAGGTCTACATTGTCAGTCAAATGCAATTACATCCAGTGAAAAGACATTAAAAAAAAGTGCAGCTGTTTTTGATTTTAAATTTCTTTTTGCAAGATTGAAATGTTATATAACAGAATTGGTTGGCTAGTAATTAGCAAAAGCCAAATCCTAATTTAATAGTGAGTATCTGTAGTAGTAGTATTTGTATTATGCAATGCAGAATGTTTATGCTGCTGATGAACATTCAACTACAGTAAGTTCATGAGCCACATACCAATCTGTGTTTTCATAATTGTCTTAATGTTTCCTGGAAAATGTTTCAGAAATGATTTCTATTGTCTTTTGCACCATTCTTCAACTGTCTATATTTGGTTGTATTTTTGTATTTGCATTTTGTTATTTAGTAATGCTGTCTGAACTCGCAGCACTTTCTATGTTTCATTGTCGTTTATCACTCTGCAGGGGTTTTTTTAGATGCTGTGCATGTGTTGTCAGATTGATGAAGGTGTTTTCTTCATTTGCATGCAAATAAAGCCATGCATTCATGGCATGACTTTAAGAATGTGACTGCTGAAATCAGGATTGTGCATTTAAATGTTTCATAAGTCTAAAAAAGGGGCATTTCTGCATTTGCACACAGTTAAGGGTATTTGTCAGCGTCTTCTCTGTGTCAAGTAAATTAGCATTTACACAGCGTTTCATGCAGCTTATTTTGCACTCAGTTTTAAACACAGTGTATTAGCTTTAAGAATTATGGATTCAGTGACTTTTTTCTGTAGATTACACTGTCTAAGCAAACAAACCAGAGGCAATATAAAATCCTCCTGGATTCTAGAGAGTACATGTGATGGTTCAGCTTGGATGGCAGGTGCCACTGCAAGGTAAGCTGGGGCAGAGTTTAGTTATGGAATAGAATGGGGTGATTTATCTCAATAATGACTCCTTTTTGTGTGACAAGGCAATTTCACTGCCCAGAGGTGTGTTTTTTTCCCCCTCTCCCTCTCTCAGGCAATGCTGATGGAATGGTCTGAGATCAGACTGAGGACGAGTGAGGAGGCTTTAGTAAACACACACGAGCAATCTTTAAGTTTGCCTGTGTCAGCTAGAGAGGTGACAATAAAGAGAGGGGGTGAAGCAGAGCCACTTCCCCATCAGAGAGAAACTGATTTTGAATTCTTCCTTTTCTTCTCTGAAGAAGTTACTGTCAAGGGTTGAACCTCAAAACACACTGCCTTTTGATTTTCATTCTTCCCTTTGATCCTGTCATACAAATCCACATGGCAGCATGTCTGTATCTCCAAGTATTCACTTCAAAAAGCTTGCAATCAAACCACCAGCTACTTTGTTCTCTTCATGGTATCTGCAAAACTTCCTTTTACTTTAATCTCATATTAAAAGCCAGATATCATTTGTAGCCATAGGGCTTTGGAACGCTACAAAGTGCTGCATTTAAGCTATTTTAGGGCTTAATCTGCCGTAGCTGTAGGATACTAGTGTGTGTTACTGTATATGGAGCGGATGCATTTTTGGGGTATACTTCGTGCTTCTCAAAATTTTGGGCTGAAAAATGTACAGTGAGAAATAAAAGGGGGATCTGAACAAACTGACAGATCAGGGAAATGAATGACCGATTGTTCAAGATTGGAACAGCATAGATATGAGTAAACCCGAGAAGTAAAATGGGAAGATAAATGTTTAGAAGAGCAGAGCTTGATGAATTATGCTGAATACACTAGAAGACACTTGAAATTATTATAGGTTCTCCACATTGTTTTAAAAAGTATTTTATTTTGTTCCCTCTAGTGAGACATATAAATGTTAAACAGATACGAATAAATAGTTAAACATATGATATGTTATTTCATTCCTTGCACAAAAGATCTAATCAGGAGGTACGTATTTATAAAAGTTTGTCTTCTATGAAAATATAATCTAAATAACTAAATGTAGTAAATCAAATTGGACCTATTCAGCTCATTTTCAGGTCTGTATTTATATCCTTGAAGTCTAGAGTAGCTTTGCATGATTCATTTTTCAAACTAATACTTGTTTCTCTTATATTGGTGCAGCCCCTCATTTCATGTTCTCCTACCTTAAAGCTAACTTTCTTCTGAGTGGCTGCCCTTTGCACTGTATCTGACACGAGTTGTCTGACACAGAGTGTTTAGAGCATTCTGAAGCCTGAACTTCTGACTTATACATAGTCAAACCTCCTTATTTGAAACATAGCAACATGCTGAACAAAAATATTTCAGAAAATGCAAATTGTCGCCTTTCAAATTTCTAGTGTTACACATGCATTTTGGCATTACAGTTCTTCTGTGATGTTTGGGGGGTATTTGGGGGTGCCAAAGCCAAAAAAAGGGATTAAACCTAAACCAAACCCTAACCCTACCTCTAACACTAAACAGGTTGCCACAAAAAGTCTTGAGCCTTCCCTCATTTCTTTATACACTACATTTCCAAAAGTATTCGCTCACCCCATCAAAACCGTTGAATTCAGGTATTCCAATAACTTCCATGGCGTGGAAGTGATTTGGTGTGGAAGAACATTGTCTGGCCTGCACAGAGTCCTGACCTCAACCCGACAGAACACCTTTGGGATGAATTAGAGCGGAGACTGCGAGCCAGGCCTTCTTCCAACATCAGTGTCTGACCTTACAAATGCACTTCAGGAAGAATGGTCAAAAATTCCCATAAACACACTCCTAAACCTTGTGGAAAGCCTTCCCAGAAGAGTTGAAGCTGTTATAGCTGAAAAGGGTGGGCCGACATCATATTAAACCCTATGGATTAAAAATGGGATGTCACTCAAGTTCATCTGCGTGTGAAGGCAGACAGCTGAAAACTTTTGGCAATATAGTGTATTTTGCTAGGAAAATAGGAAATAGGTGCAGTGATTTATTGAAATATGTGCAAACATAAATGGAAATACTGTATATAAGGCAAAAACAGAGTTTATACAATTCTAATGAGTATGAAATTCAATATTTGGTATGAGAACCTTTATTCTTCAGCACAGTGAACTCGTTTATGCAAGCTTTCTTGTAACTTCTTTAAGTATTGTTCAGCAATAGTTCTCCAGGCTTTCCAAAGCTCTTCTTTGGATATTGGCTGCCTTTTGTTCCATTAAGATGATCCCACACTGCTTCAATAATGTTGAGGTCCAGGCTCTGGGGAGGCCAATCCATGACTAATAGTGTTCCATGCTGGTATGCCTTTACTGCATTGACAGTGTGTTTGGGATCATTGTCATGCTGAAAAAATAATCCATTGCCAATCAGATATTCTCCAGATGGTATTGCATGGTGGATCAAAGTCTGACAGTACTTTCCTTCAATCATAATTGCATCGATTTTGACAAGATGCCCAACACCACTGGCTTAAATGCAGCCCCAAACCATGACGGAGCCTCCTTGTTTTAGACATGGCTGTAGACACTCACCGCTGTACCTCTCTTCTGACCTCCTTCGTACATATTGGCAATTTGAACAAAAAATTTCAGATTTGGGTTCATCACTCCATACGACCTGTTGCCAGTGATTTTCAGTCCAGTTCTTGTGTAATTTTCTCCCTGTTTCCCTTTTTTAAGAATTGCTTCTTGAAAGTAACGCTTCCATTAAGACCATTTCTGATGCCGCTTCCGCAAACAGTAGATAAACCAACTGAAGGGTCAGAGGCATCTCTCAGGTCCTGAGTCAGGTCTTTGCTGGATTTCTTTCTTTCTTTATTTATTTATTTTTACATGACTATCAGATACTGTTCATCTGCTGTAGATAACTTTTTAGGCCTGCCCGTAGTGGCAATCCTACATGTTGTCTGTTATATATCTGTTATATTCAAGAAAGTTGCACAGTACTGTGGCATGAGCATCCACACAGCTTTCTAGAATGGGTTTATAAAGTGGATCTACTATGAATGGTAGATAAATCATTTGCCTTATGTTTCACAGAAAATGTCATGAGTGATATCAGTTTTGGATTTCCAGATTTTTGAAAAAATTGTGAATTTTGATATGTTTTCATTTTGTTTGGAAAAAACGTGGTTACTAATGTTTATTGTTAATATTTAACGTTAAACGTTAAGCTCATTAACGTTAAGCTCGTTAAGCTTAAGTTCTGTAAGTGTGAGTAAAGGTATTCAGGATATCCTTAATGGGTTTAAAAATCAGAAACATTGTTGGGTGCAATGTTTTCCAAAGCAGCGTGTATAATCTTAATTTCCTTTAATTTAGTGATGTAACGCATTACTGTACAATCACCAAACGTTTATATTATTGCTTACATAAGTTCTTCATTTAAGTAAAGTTACCGCTCATCTTACAAGAAACATGTGTGCAAAATAAATAAATAAATAATTTCTCTCATTCTGAACCAAAAAACATCACACTGGCATGACTGGGATTCATCAACTGGGAACTGTGACTGTGTCTGCAAAATACTGGGAGATTTCAGTTGGTCAGTTCAAAGTAAAATGTCTCAACAACTATTGAATTGGCTGTAACGTCTGGTACATTCACAGTTCCTAGAGGATGAATTTTGCAGACTTTTTTTATTCCTCCCTTTTTATAGGCATCTCCACCACCAGTCAAAATTTCTCTTCTTTTTTAGTTATAGTTGTTGACAAAATACCAGTAACACTGACGAGATTTTACTCTACATTCCGTGCTAAGATGTTTCACGTTATCCCTTCAAAATTCAGCGTGCATCATGATCAGTAACATGATCAGCATGTGATCATGTTAGCATGTTGCTGCTACCATTTAGCTCAAAGCACTGCAGTGCATAATTTAGTAATCTATAAAGCATTTGTACACAGAGTATTAACCACTGTTAGAGAGCTGTTTGACCTGCCCGAGGCCACATATAAACCATTAGGGTTAAATGAGAGCCATTACTGAACACTGGAATATGGAATGATTCCAGCAGGCATTTCTGGGTTGGTAAATGAATCATATCTAACATGTATATATCCATTGACCTGAGCCACTTAATTGTCCTGTGTGAGAGATAATTAGACAGGGAGGTTCAATCTGAGTCGGGAACCATGATGTTTGGGATGTCAGAATGAGCAGATTGGTCTAAATGAGCCTGGCTGATCAGGGTCAGCCTTGTCTTGAAGATCCAGCATCCCCGTGTTAATGGTCATCATGTCTCAATGAATTGATTCCAGACCACTGATAGTAATATGATTACACTGAAACTGGCCTTGGTCACACTTGTGTTTTAAAAAGTTTATTCTTTGTTTAGTGTTTTGGATAAGTACACCATTAGTTTGGTGCTATGGAGGTTTTGGTATGCACCGATAGATACTGACGCATATTACACACTGTATGGGGAAGTGGGAATAAGCTGATATATGGGTCTGCCATGGCCTTTTATTAAATATATTGAACAGTCAGTGTCCAATCTCTCAGAATCCCCCCCGAACCACCACCACCACCCACCCACCCACCCCCCATGCTAAGGAACAAGTGCGGTGCTTCACCCTGCCTTAATTAAAGGACCCAACTGGTGGTCTGCACATTCAGATTGATTTCGACTTCCTAAGAAGGTACTGGGATCACTTCATTCACATGTGGGTATTAAACCAGTAATTTAACAGAACAAAGATTATGAATCTTTTACCCACCTAATTTCAGTCTGCTCAGTATGTTTGGTAAATCATAGACAGCCTGTCATCTGCAGCCTACCTCTTTTGATATAAAGGAACAAAGCAACCTATCATAAGGTAACACAATGTTAGAACCAATCACTGTCAGTCAGCATGTGCTTGTGTGTGGGGGGGTTTATTAATTACAGAGGTGGATTCAGTACTGGATAGAGAGAACCACTCAAATGCTAGAGAATTTTCTGTGTAGGGACAGATGAAATTTGAGCTGGTACGGATGCCACACGTTGGCTTCATATTAATCTAATCACATTCTGCTGGAAAATGGATGAAGCATGTGCTGCAGCACAGGCATATCATACCCAATCCATGGGAAGGAATGAATTGACATTATAGTTCTTCTGTTATAAGATTTCCATTTTGGGGGTGCCAAAGCCAAAATAAAGGGATTAAACCTAAACCAAATCCTAACCCTGCCTCTAACACTAAACAGGTTTCCACCAACCTGGTGGATGTTAACAGTTACACTACTGTGCAAAAGTCTTAAGCCTCCTCTCATTTCCCCTCATTTCTTTATACACTATACTGCCAAAAGTATTCGCCCATCAAAATCATTGAATCCAGGTATTCATCGAAATATTCATATTGAAGAAGTGTAACGATCATACTTTCTGTTACACAAATCATTTGGTAAAAGTTGTGGAAAGATGCAGCTAAATATGCTAAGATTAAATGCTGACAGTTTTCACAAAGAGTTCATTAAAATGACCTTAGAAGCGTTTTTTCCTCTTTACATGAGTCAAAAGATCTTAGTCAGGCTACGACTGGCTCAGGCTGCCGGAGTACTACCCATGAGGCACTGAGCACAAACTACATCCACCACAGATAGATACAACTAGTTAAACTAATGATTAAAGCGTTTGATGCTAACTTATCAGAAAACGAATAAAGTAAATATGTACAGACTAAGCAGACGGCCTCTGTGTCACATTTCCTTGTCAGTCTTCTCATGAGCTGAATGCCCAGGTGTGTTAGCTGAAAAAACTGCCAGCTCGTATCAGTTGTATGACAAAGGAACTATAGACAGTGCCGGTAGATAAAAATCACTCAGTGACCAAGATTTTCATTTTTCAGCCATTTCTTATCTCTCACAATCTATAAAAATAACCATAATTGGCTGCGGTTAATTGTGCTAAAATAGCACATGCATAGAAAAAATGTCCAACATGACCTCAAGTCAACTCCACAAAATGTAAATGAGCTGAAACACTAATAAAATCCTGGGGTAAAAATGTTCAGCGTCACTATGTCAAAGGCACCCTACGCCTAGCTAACTGTTAGAAAGCTAATGTTAGCTATGTCTTAGCAAGTTTTTGTGGTTAGCTCAGGCACTTTTAAACTTAATGATAGTGTCTGCTTTACTGCTGGGTATTTTCAAATGATTTAGATTAACAAAAACATATAGTTTGGTAGTTGACTGAATAGTCTGGAAGTTTAGAAACATTTAGTTCTGGATTCCTTAGTCTATTACCAGTGACCCCAGTGAAATGAGACTACTGATAATGGTTCAGTGTTATTCTCATTTTTAGCTAATGCAAGAGATGTGAAACAGATCCCCTTTGGCTTCTGTTTACTATTGGAATATGATTTCTCAGGTGGATTTGTGCCATGAAGAACTTCTCACAGCCCAACAACAAAAATCATTTAAAGCATAGTGAAATCTTCTTGAAACCGGTAACCCATCACACCACAGCAGTAAACCACAGCTGTCTCGTACAATGGTGTTATTTAAACAGCGTGCTGTGCCTTGATGCAGCTGAAGACTACTCTTTTTGCTGTGTTATGGTCCAGGTCTCTTCATTTCTTAATGAATTCTTGTCATTAAGGGTTTTTTTTTTTTTTCCCTGCAAAGAACTGTGTCACTATGTACTTTTCCATGAAAATGCTGAAATGTTTCCAGGAAAGCACTTTCAGATTATATGAAAGTGGAAAAGGTCAGGTTGGTGAATTGCACGAGCAGCTATTAATAAGCGATATCTTACCAAGGATGACTGCAAAATTCTGACCTCATAATTTGATACAATTGACATAACATGACCTTGTCAATTTTCTATGTAGGCATAATGTCAAGGCTTTCTTTGAAACTAGGAACTAACTAAGGGGTACTCTGCCAACAGTTTTTTTTTGTTGTTGTTGTTTTTTTCCACTGTAATTAATACATAATTGCTTGGTCCTCTGCATGAAATGTACCCCCCCGACACACACACATAAAATATAAATTCCTGTCTTGGAAACTGAGGCACCCGTAGGCTGATTTCCATTGTATAATATGTGCACTGTGCTTTGTAAATATTTGTTTCCTTTAAGTCAATATAATGCAATTAATATTTCATCAAATTTTGGGATGGCAGTCTCAGGTGGAAGTTTTTGTATTGGCTGTTGTAATGTTCGCTTATCTTTCACCCTTAACCTACAACATGTGACTGTCTTGGAAAATTTATGCCAGAAGAAACAATTTGTGAACTTGACATCTTTGTATTAAGTCATTGTATTAAGCTGCGCTTAATACAATGACGCTTTGTCGGACGATTGTTGCCTGTAAGGTGTCCTTTGGCGTCAGAGCACACCGGCCAATATATGCCACTGACAGATAAAGTTCCCTTGTCAGAGACCTACAGTACAATGACCACATTACAAGGTTGGAAGAAGGGAGGTAGCGAAATAAGATGCAAGTGTATCGGCCAGGAAACTGTGGTTCCTGTCATCAAATTTGCTTTTATTGATTTTTTGGTGCTTTGTTTTCCACTCTTTCTTTCACTTTCACTTTCACTTGCAGGTTAGGTTTGTTTAAATTTGCCTTTGGGGCTCTTTCACTGATAACAGCAGCTTTTTTTTTTTTTTTTGAAAAACACATGAGCTTTTGACCAGATGTGGGGTCATGAAAGAAAGAAAATTCCTCCTTTTGATGATTTTGAATGATGACTGACGTCAGTGGTTGTAAGCTGATGCAGCAGGTGTTCAAATAACATGACTCAGTGGTGAAATAATTGCATATGTTTGCAATCTAGACCATGTAGGTTGCACTTTCTGTCTTTAATACAAAGGGCCAAGGGTTAAAGTGGTCCAGAACGATCTGGAATGGCCTTCCTGCACCTTTGATTAATGAGTATTTAAATCTGATAGGCAGTTTAATACAAACTACTTTCAAGTGAGTTCATTTTTTATGGGCTACAGCCTGGTGGCCTTTCCAATTGATGACACTGGTGCAGGGCATACTATGGTATGCATGGTTACCACTAGGTTAGGTTCTGGATAGTGGCAGAGACATTATAAGAAAAAGACATGGTACTCACAGGAACTTAGGGTTCCCTCACCTGCCAAATCCCACCTTAACCCCTGCAAAAAGCTATAAGGGGTTATAAGAGAACATACAGCAACATAAAGCGCCATGAGGCGACTGTTGTTGTGATTTGGCGCTATATAAATAAAATTGAATTGAATTGAATTGAATACAGCATAAATTGTTAAGGAATGAGAACGCACTATAGCCTTTTATCACATTACTCAGTGTACCTCAGTCTGTACCACAGCAATGGCAGCTGTCACTCAACTAAAGTAGTACATGAAACAAAAAGACGTCATATTTAATGTGTTTCACATTTTTTCTGCCATTTGAGGTTTGACTGCCGTTCTTTAATTTATGTGCGACAGAAATTATGCACAAAGCTGCTACATTTTGTCATAGTAGTACTGTGCAGCTCCTTTGTTTTAGTCATTTGGAGTGCTTACATGGCAGCAGCCCGCAGCAATCCACAGCAACCTACAGCAGGCCAAATGCTTTGGGTGGAAAGGGTTCATCTTTTTCAGATGCTGAATGACAATGATCAAGAAACACCAAATATTATATACTATCATGGCTCAATATAACAGCACTGAATATCAAAGCTTTGTCACTTTGATGTACAAATAATGATATCACTCTTCAGAAACATCCACATCACATCAGCACTCCCACACACACACACACACACACACACACACACACACGCACATGCTCACACACAGTTCCGTCTCAGGTTGGCCCTTGCTTGTTTGTGATAAATGCAGCGTTTGTGTCCAGGGCGTAGGCTTATTTCTGCTCAGTTGCCTGCTCAGGCTAAGCTAAGCCTTGTGTTGCTGATAATGACAGCTGTGAAAGGAGTAGGGGACTGAATGAAAACCAGTGGGGGTGTCGAGTAGCTGCGGATCCAGTCATTCTGCCCTGCCAGCCCTGCATTTACCATCCTTCTGTGTCCTGCAGTGTCACACAGGGGTGCACACCACTCTACCTCACTTCTACTCTGTTTACCAGTGTAAGGGCTTATTTTCCCCTACGAGGGAAGGCTGTCTTCATTCAAAGGAGGCATTTGATGTGCTAGAAAAATCTTTGGAATTTTTTGTGTGCTGTGAAATTGCTTCAAACGCCAATTATTTACTTTAAGAAAATATTTTTTTTTTTTCCAAGCAGGGGGAGAAAGTGAATTATTGCATTTCAGTATTATGATATGTAGTATTTTCTTGTTTATTAGCCTCTATAATGTACGTTTATTGTAACAATTCATGCTGCTGAATCATGTATTATTTTCTTTTACACGTGTGTGTGTGTACGTGTGTGTGTGTGTGTGTGTGTGTGTGTGTGTGTAAAAAAAATAAACATAAGACTCCTATATAACTTCTCTAGTCTTAAACGG
>VVAS01076019.1:3930-15480 GCA_015103295.1 Ptychochromis oligacanthus
AAAGCAAAATGACTGAAAGAGAAAACAGAGAGCAGGAGAGATTAGTGGTAAAGCTGTTGCTAGGCTCGCTGGAGAAAAGAAGCCTCTCAGCTGTGTAGCTGGGAGTGGTGCAGTTTCATCAGGTGAGGCTCAGATAGCAACTTGAGCCTGCTAGCAAGGTGCTGAAAGGTGCTAAAGCCCATGTAGAAAAGATGGCACCTTTCAATGTGCTGTATAAACACTAAATGTTTCTTAATACTAATTGTGTGAAGAAAGGAATAAAGGCGGCAACTTTGATCTTCTGCTCTAATTGAGGAGGCGATGGGAAAATGCAGAGATGATGGGAAATGTGTTAACACCAAACAGCAGGGTGGTGAAATGCAGGCAAGTTTTCCAAAACAGCAAAAATATTGTTGCAATGTGAAGATAATGTACACCACAACACACAAAGAGACTACATCAGCACTGCATTTATTTGTGGAAAGCTGTAATATTATACTAATGTCAATAAATTCTCTAATAACAAACGAGATGGTACACAGTGAGTGTACTCAGTGCCTCTAGTGTGTTTGTTTGATGAGTTGTCTGGCTTGTAGTGTCTGAAGCCGCTCACCTTGCTCTCTGTCATAAAGAGGCTGTTTGCACAGAGATCCTCAGACTTACTGCACATCACACTGAAAAGTAGAGCACTCAAAAAGCTAGCTGTTGATCTGTTGATCTCAATGGCATGTTGGCAAAGCAAAGCAAAAATAGTCAGCCAGCCCTGTTTGTACAATTGCTAAGCCAAGCAGCCTCTGCAAGTGAGTGAGCATTGTCCACAGCTCCAGCTGTGGTACCTTACAGATAATCTTGCAAAAGAGTGAGCCATATTTGTTTATTGCTATGAGCCTGTGTGCTGAAAGTAAGAGGCCACTCTTACTTACATTCTTGGGAATTCATTTGCAGTTCAGGGATTCTTTCTTTATGTATTTGCTACCTCTAAAAATGTCTCTGTTTATATGAAAAACACACAAATAAAGATGAAAAATAGAAATAGAGAAAAAAACATTAGAAAAAAGGTTTACTGTTACAGTGAGCAACATTGCCCTCCAGTGGCCATCTTAGGCCCTAGCACAGAAAGGTCTTGCAAGGTTTAAGAAAATCACACTGAAACTCTCTCTCTCTCTCTCTCACACACACACACACACTGCACTAAACCAACATGGCTATGGCCACAGTCATCAAAACATTGCACTTTATTATTACCACAGCCATAGACAGTGCTTGCCAAGCTATCACTACATACAAACCCTCTTATTGTCTTATCATTGTTCCGACAGGTGGTCTTACCTGGCTGTGGCTGGGAAGTAGACAGATATGAAGGGGATGTGTAGGGCAATAAAGCCATAACTGGTTGGTTGTATTGATGGGACGTTACATACAGAGCACCACCTGCTAGATGTGAGTGCTCTTTATCACCAGCTGGCCAGTGTTTTATAGCACTTCTTTTTACAGTGGCTGTGATTAGCAGAAAAGGTCAGGAGGAAAATGGAGAAGCTATCTTTTCATCTGGACGTGTGAAACAGAGTCATATCTGTTAAACCATGTTTTAATGTACCTGCGATAAGAAAGCCGATAAATTCTCCTTTTGTTTTTCAGTACTTCTTCCACTGAATAAATGAAACAGGTCAGCATCAAACCTTATTCTGTAGCACCACCTTGTGCCTGAGATGGTGTATTGCAAAAGGTCCTTTTTCGATTAAATCTTTTGAGTTTTATTAATAGTCTGATTATGTATTCCCTTAAAGAGAAATACATATGTGAATGTGTGTTTATGCAGTAGGCTACATTTAAATGGCAGAAGTAATGCAAGAAACATGGAGCGTAAACTCTGGTACCACAACTATCTTTAAACTCAGCCTTTAGTTTCATATCAACACACCTGTGAAGTTGCACAACTCCACCGCCAAAAATGCTGGAATGCCATGTCAAATATTGCAACAAGCTGCAATATTGGGTAATATTGCAGCTTGTGATTGGGTAAAAAAAAAGCATCTCAGAGAGGCAGTCTTTCAGAGTTTAAGTTGGAGGCATTAACCACTTGAGAGACTCTGTGGATAAATGGCGTTCAACAGTTTAAGCATGTTCAATAATGTCAAATTGCAATCCTCAAAGAATTTGGGGACCTACTGTACATAATGTCATTAAAATAATTAAAAAATAATTTGGAGAAATCTACATTAGGCTACTTTTCAGCCTTATCCCTTATCCACATTCTATAGCCAGTGGGTGTGATCTTCAGGCCCTCGGGTAGCACTGCATTAAAAACAGTCACAGTTCTGTAGTTGAAATCACAGCATGTGCACAGAACACTTCTGAAAAACACTTCCCTAAAACTATAAATGCAAGTTAAAACTGTCCTGTGGTCTTACAAATCAGCAGCTGAAATCACGTAGGAGCAGGATAATCTGGCAGGTTATCAGCACATGCTTCAAAGTCCACATTTGTGATTGTACTGAAGTGAATTAGTGCTCATGCCATGGGTAATCTGCATATCTGTAAAAACACTATTAATGCTGTCTTGACAGATGTGCAGGTTTTGCTTTCAAAACTACAATAACTGAGGCCTACACTATGAAGCAGAATTTGTCTTATCCAGGTAACTTCAGGGTTAACCTTGGGTTTTCTGTACTATAAAGGTGGTTGCCATAGTAATTTATGCTGTGAACCCAATTTGCTCCGGAGCAGGTTATGTTCTAGATTAGAGATCAACAGGTATCAAATCACCAACTACTGGCCAATCAAGTCTCCAGAAAGTAGTGCCACTATTCCTTGAAGATCCCTCGGACCTCTGTGCGCAGATAGTAGGAGGGTCGAAGGTTTTCTAATAGCATCTTATGTCTTTGTGTTTCCCAAATGAATATCAGGAATAAATATAAATTTTTTGATGCATCTTCATTCCTTGATTTTTGTTTTTACCTTTTGGGTGCAAACAATTTGATAACAATTTTGTTTGTTAAGCATTAATATAGAAATCAGGACACCTATTTGTACAGTGAACTTAATATCAAACGCATGTAGACTAAGTCTACATTTGAATTCTGTTTTTGTATTTATTCTTTACTTGCTCTCAGAACATTAAACACCATCAGGCTGCAGCTGAAAGAATAAAAACAAAAACTGTCCTATGCAAATTTAAAAATGAACTTAATGGACCACTCATTTGGACTACTCATTCATAACCCATCAGATTTTCCTGTGTCTTAAGGATAAGTTGTGATATTAATAAGTCTGTTAACTCACACAATTGGCATATTTGCCAGCTTTTTTTTTCTCCTGCCTTCAAATAGACTACATCTTATTAATATCACAGGTCTTTTCCAGTTTTACTGACCAAAGCGTTTAAAGCACTCACATATTCATACAGCACTTTTAACACTAAACTACTGTAGAGAGCTTTTCCTGTCACACTGCCTCAGCTTTGTTACTTTCATTCTGTATTATGTGTGTAACCTCTTCATATTTTTCTGATATTATAGTTTACTCTTCCTTTGTAAAATCAGCCGCTCAGCTGCTGGTACACTAATCAATGTGATAGGTCAGATGTTGCCAACGCCACCCCTTTCAAGTGAATGCCCTTGTAACCAGATTGGGAAACTCTGGGTTAACTTAACGAGTTGATAACCAGCTTCAACTTCGTGTGACCGCTTATCCTGATCGCCAATGTTAGAGTAAGTGAATCCAGATAATGGAAAGATACCCTGGGTATGCTAAACTCGCAGTACAGGGCCCTGGTCTCCTCAAACAACACACCAAAAGTCCTCAGAACCACCTTTGACATATTTCCTGCAGTAAACGGCTCCATATCCACATTTTGGTGGGACCACACCCATCTTCAAATTTGGCTGTAACTGTAAATCTCATCTACACACTTGTAGAGTTCTGTGACCATATCTTTTACAGTTACAAAACTTTCATGTGGCAAAAATCTGTAAACAGATGGAAAAATAAACACCAGTACTAAAAGCCACCATTGTTGTAGCTCTGCAGGTGTCTCTAGGACAACATTTTCCCATGACATATACTCAGACTCACAAGATGAAACAATACTAGCTGGAATTTTAAAATGCTTTGGTTCTTCAAACAGGTGTTTTCAGTTTGACTAATTAGACCTTCTGTCAGGTTGACTGGTTCCAGCTGTTCTGAGGATTTGGTAATGCCAACAAAACTCAAAAGAGACACTTAAATTAAACATGGTTGTGCACTGAAAAAAAAAAGTCTGATCAGATGCAAAAGTAAAAAAGTTAAATGAGTAAATCCATTTTAAAAAATCAAGACAATATAACTAGCTTTTAATTACTTTGCATTCAATCAAAACACAGGGTTGATTTTTCTCCAGCAAGATATATTAACATAAAGGTACTCTTAGCTGCTTATTTATTCACAAGGGGTCACCACCGTAGGTAGTTCTACATGTTTGGTTAGTCAGATTTTTATGCCAGGCATCCTTCCTGACGCAACCCCAAAGGGATTTGTGTCTCCTCTCACAACTGGACCAGAATTTTTTAGTTGTTAGGCGAATGTGTAAACCACTACACTATGGAGCCACTAGCATGATATGTTAACATAATCCCAGCTAACTGTTACAATCAACTGATCATTTGTTTGGAGCTCTTGTCATGGTGGACAGGTTTTTGAAAGATCCTGGTACTCAGCAATTCTTAGTTTACACAAAGAAAGATCTCCAGTATAGTATTGAAGGCAATTTAAGGAACAAAATGTGTGTTAAAATCACAGATGCTCTGGAACAAGGAATGCTAGGTGAAATTGCCTAGTGGGCAGGATGACTTATCCATTGAGGAAAAAGATAAAAGTGAGGAGAAACTCACAAAGGGTAGATCTGTAGGACTGAAAGATCTGGAATTAAGACTACAGCTGAAATAGCTAGAGGTTGAGGCAAAGGAAAGGGAATGATTAAGGCAGCATGAGCTAGAGCATGAAAAACTAAGGCTTTTCTATGATTTTTCTTGGTGGTGATGCTGTAATATGAGGATGTGAAGTATTCTATCTTAGGGTACTACTGCACACTGTTTGTAGTGTTTGGTCACAGAACTCGGGGCAGTGAGACTGTGGGCTGATCTCTTTGTAGATAGGGTCAGTCTCATTTTTGATAAGGACCCTGCCGGTAAAAAGGTGATCCCTAGACCTGTTGAAATAAACAACCCTGTGGTTTCTGTACCACATGACCAGAAGGATGCAACCTCTCCAGACCCTTTAGTGTACCCTACTGTGTTCTGAAAAGCCCAAATTCCTGACTTGCAAGCTGTTTCCAGAAGGTTCACCATAAATCTGAGTCAGAGCTAGTTATTGATTCTGCAGTCAAGTCTGAAGGGTAGACATTGAAATTAGGAAGCCAGAAGCATCTGCTTCGTCTAAGGTTGCTTAGCTGACTTTGGAACCCAGGTGTGTCTCCTGAAACTCCATTGAAGCTAGATAGGGAAGAGCTAGTGGCATCTCAGAGGGCTGATCCTTCTCAAGCTAAATGTTTTGCAGCTGTTAAGCCAAAAGAAGATCTATCAGTAGTTGAAGTTGGCTTCTACTTGGAAGGTAACATTCTCATGCATGGATGTTGCTGAATATTGTTGTACTTGTCATTTATGCCAGTTGTTGGCTGACAAACCCGACCAGGTGATTTAATCGTAAACTATGCAGGCCCTCTACCCAGATCAAGGTCTGGTTACCAGTACCTTTTGACTCTCATGTGTGTCAACACACGTTATCTTGAGGCAATACCCCTATGCTCTCTGAAAGCTAAAGGAGTTGTGAAAGAACTGGTAAAATTTTGTACCACTTTTGGATTGCTGAAAATTATTCAGAGTGGACATGGGCTCCAGAGTACTTTCCAAATTTTATTCCACATTTAATCTACTTTTAATAGCAACCACAATGTTACTGATCAAAGAATTACTGGTGTCTCCTGAGGCCTGTGGCATATACAAAGCAAAACAGGTTAGCAAAATATGTTGATCCAAAGGTCAGTTTTCAGTGTCATGGAGGCGGATCTGTTTAACTTGGCTAGATCACTATGGTAACTTAAGATGAGGACATAACCTGGAACAGGTTGTGTTGAGAGTTTTGGTTTAAAAATCAGCTTTAAGGGACACATTTTTACTTTTTCTTTTCCCAGTGACATACTATAAGTGGAATAAAGAGCAGATTCTCTGCTGAAGGAATACCTGTTAAGCTGTACCTTAACCTACTAATACCACCAAAGGAAGCCATGCAATAAAGTTACAGTAATGCAAACTGTATGCATCACATTGTCAAAGGGATTTGGATGCATTCAGCTGGTGAATCAGAAAATGAATAAACATATTTTTTATGCTTGAACCTACTTTGCCATACCTGTAAACTGCTGGGATTGCAGCTAATAGAGGACATATTTGGCAACTGATCAGTGTATTTGTCGGCTATGTATCACAGTGAATATTTAGTGAACTATCTTGGGACTGCTGATGTTAGGGTAAGTGAAGCCAGATAAGGAAACAATGTCCTGGGTATGTTGAATATGCTTTGTAGTACAGGGCCCTGGACAAATACAAATACAAACACATGTTTGTCTGGAGTTGCCAAATTAATATGGAATATTTTGTACCAAAGTTTATTGACATTAGCTGAAATGTTACCTTCATTCTAGACACCATGAGTGCGGTGGGTTAGCACTGTTGTGGTGTGTGTGTATGTCTGTAGAGTGACCGCTTCCCACAGTATAGTCATACAAGACATAAGTAATGACAAATGATCCCATTTAAAACTTTAAGATTTAATTTGAAAACATTTCACATTCCTGACATATCTAGGTAGTGAGACTAAACAAATCGTACTCCAAAAAAAGAGAAAAAAAGGAGAGAAATTAATGCTAGGTAGGCTTTACTTACTATTTCTTTCTACATACAGAATTAAGTAGTTTATGTGATAGTTTCCTGGTCTAATCTCAAACAAAAATGAACAACTTTTTGTTTTCAAAAAGTTCATCAAGCAGGGAATTTTTTATCTGTGCATAGTTATGTAAAAACTTGTTAAAAAGCTTGATTGTTTTTACTCTTAAACAGGGTTTTAAATGGGATTTGGCAGGTGGGGAACCCTAAGATTGGGTGTAGCAGTGCAGCTTGAGGAAAAGAATTACTTAGAAATAAGTCAGATAATAACTCATTTTATGAGTAGATTTTTCTTTGTGTACAGGCTGTGATCAGCTGACCTGTGCTGCTACTCCAGTATTCACTGCTCTTTGTTACATGAGCTATCATGGCTGATTTCCAACCCTTAGACAGTAGGGCTGCACAATTATGATCAAAATGATAATCAAGATTATTTTATTCAATATTGAGATCATAATTTTCTGTAATTCTTTGTTTTTATTGCACTGTCACATAAACATAATGCTGCTTTCACATCTGTACAAATCTTCGCATCAAAATAAAATTGGTCCTCCTTATTCACATAAATCATCTCAGCATATCTTAGAAACATAAAAAATATATTAAAAAACTAAACCAAAACCTAACACAAAATTAAATCAGCAGGGCACTGCTTTAACATTTACATTATTCTGCATTCCTGTTAATTAATTTTTAATTTAAACCGTGTTCAGTGGACACACATCTTTGGCCAAATGGAATGTGATTGGTTGTCGACTTCAGTGCCTCTTTGTGAGCTGGATGGATAAACTGACGTGCTGTACAGGCTCAGTTTTATGGACGTCTGAGTTGATGTTGGACGACTCACCTTAGCAGCCACTGTATTGTTTTTCTCGGCCTTCATGCATTATACTGCAGTTTGTGGTGTGTTTTCAGGTGGTTGAATAGGTTAGTTGTGTTGTTTTGTGGTACAGACAGACTCTTTACATATGATTTGTTCTTGGCTCTTCATCACTTGCACTAAATCCAAAGTATTTCCAAACAACAGATGATGAACTGATTCGAGGGACAAGCGCTTTGCCTTCTGCCGTGCCAGACATTTGACTGGCTTTTAATGTAGTGTTACTCATCCAGGCTAGTCAAGGAAACTTGAAGTTGAGCAGTGCAGGGCACAGCTGTGATTGGCTCATGCAGGCACGTGGTCGGGCACTGATTTAGGGAGCTCTTGATTTGCTTTTGCTTTGTGTATTAATTGGCAGAGCACACCTTTTAAATATTGTGTGATCATGCTCATTTAATTGTAGGAAGCTAACATTGTGATCTACATTAAAATTTTATTAACTCTTAGACAGTATGAAGCAAGTATAAAACTCTGGTTTTGGGGTATAAAAAAGTTGAATTTGGTGAGTGAATCTAATCAGCATCACATTAAATTTAAACCGATGTCTGCTAAGATTGATGTAACCTGACAGTGACCATGTGTGATAAACTGCACAGAAACAGCTCGTTTTCGGTGATATTGGTTGAGCTGTTCGAAGAGTTGCATTTGAAATTGCCTATCACTTAAAAAAAACGTTACTCGTTTCTGCTGGCTCATCTTCTGTAGCGCTCGCTAGATGCTGAAGTACAGCGACTGAAACTTTAGCTATTTACATCTGCCCCCTGAACGCATCACAGGGATGAGAAGAAAAAAAGGTGTGTTGAGGGTGTAAGCGGGCCGTGGGATGACATTATTTTCTCATTACTGAGCAAGTATCTCCATGCTGTCACTGGAAGCCACACCAGGCTGCAGCACACAAAAAATTACCTCATTCACCAGTAATCTGCATTAACTTGCCTATCAGATTTAAATACTCAGTGACTGAGGGTGCTGCTGTTCCAGACCACTTCAACCCCTGGGTGTATCTGCAGGTGTATATTTCTGAGAACATCACAGATTGTGTGTGTGTGTGACTCGAATGTGATTGTGTGTGTAGCAGACTGATAGATGAAGTGAGGACACTTTGAATGATGGCTGTAGAAAAGTGGAGCAAGTGAAAAGCTTGTTTATCTCAAACAACTGTCCCACAGAAAGATCCAGAGGAACCTGCCGAAGATCCTGTTCAACTGGATTCTTGAGAGCGTGGGAGAGACTTGCCTGACTTCCTGTAAGTGGAGAGAGGAGGAGCAAACCTGAGCAGGTATGCAGACCGGTGTTAACAGGTGAAAAACACAGTTGAGCCTCCGTTTTCCTTCAGAGAGCAGAAGGAGGAAAAGTGAAGCTGAGGCAGGTGAGTGTTAACACAACATTCTTCTTCTTCTCCTGTCAGAGTCTCTGTGGACTGTACCTACCTGTACCTGCAGACAGCTTCTTCTCTCTGTGAGCTGTTTAACGTGTGACTGATTCCATGGTAACTGGTGATGGTCACAGCTTCACAGGCCTCTGCCTGCTCAGCACAATGTAACATGGGGCCACTATTTTGTATAAAGTCAGTAAATGTGCTTCATCTTCATCAGTTCAGACAGTCAGGCTGCTGGATCTGTTCAGCTGACGTGGACCCTAACAGGAACGTATTTAAGCTGATTTAAAGGAGGAAGTGGTGGATGTTGTTGTGATGAGCAGAGGATCAGTGTGAGACTGGAAACAGGTCAAAGTTCACCAGGAACCAAGATGGTCTCATTTGTTGAGAGCTTTTTGTTCCAGGAAATAACAGGACGATGTAACAACAGCTGATCTGTCTCACTCTGTCTGTGTGTCAGCATCCAACATGTTCAGCTCACTCACAGCTGATCAGAGTCTGAATATGAACTGCAGCCTTATGGAAGAATTCATGGTAACTGGTGTTTTGGTGCAGCGTTTCCCTTTGATAGACTCGATGTTTGTGTGGTTTGGTGTGTGTGTCGTTCGCTCGCTGTCGGTCATCAGGCTGGAACTACACAGCAGATTAATGGGTTAGCAGCTATGTTGAGCTTAAAGTCAGAGGTTTCAGTGTCATGAAGGTGGCTCTCTGATTACCTGCTAGGTCACTATGGTAACTGATGCCGAACACATCACCTGGTCCGGAGCAGGTTATGTTCAGAGGTTCAGTTTAAAATCAGCTGGAAGTGCCGGGTTTTCACTGATTCTTTGATTTCCAGTCTGCTCTCGGTGTGATTTAGATTCTCTGCTGAAGGAAAACGTTTTCTACATGAAACCTGCTGAGTCGAGTCTAACGGCACCGAATGAAGCCGAGCAGGAAACTTACAGCAGCTCAAACTGTGTCTCAGTGTCTCAGGAATTTACGTGAAGTCAGCTGGTGATGCAGAAAATGTAGAAATGTTTTTATGTTCGGTCCTAATCTGCTGCCGAGGCTCCTGAACACAAACACAGATTAGAAAATCGATCAGTTACATCTGTCGGCTGTTTATCACCAAGAATAATAAACTCTGTTCACTGTATTAAATATTCTGTTTACTTTAATCTGGTATCAAACTGAAGTGATCTCCACGTGTCCTTCTTAGGCCGTAGAACAGTCAGACCTGAACACACTGAGTAACTTTGATGTTTAAATGGATCCAGTTTAATGTGTCAGAGCTCTGATGCTGAAATAAACAGCAGCACTGAGTGATGAGAGAGTAATGCTGCAGGAAATCATGCATTTGATCAATTCATGAGTTCATATATTTCATCTTATTTAAGTGCCTCCACAGTGTAGTGGTTTACATGTTCGCCTAACAAGCAAAAGGTCCCAGGTTTGATTCCTGGTTCAGACACAAATCCCTTTGGGGTTGTGTCAGGAAGGACATGCAGAGCTTCCTGCTGTGGTGACCCTTTGTGAATAAGGGAGCAGCAAAAGTGTCGTATAGATCTCTTTTCCTCTGATAATGTCTGATTGGAGCGGGCGGAGCTCAGTTGATCTGTTGTGTGAGGAAGAGTGAAGCGACACATCAAATGCCTCCTTTTATGTGAGCGTGCTCAGAGCCTGAAGCAGAAAGGGTTAACAGAGACAGCTGATTATCACCGTGGTGATGGCCGTTATCTCTGACTGGGGTTTTAGGTTTTGTTGAGCCGGCTAACACAGAGAAAGTCTGGATATGTTGAACTTGCTCTGTAGTTCCATCCCTCTGGTCTGCTGGACGTCCCCTGAAACAAACATTTTTTATAAATGGTACGTGGCAACTGACATTACCCACAAAACAAATCAGAGATTTATAAATAATATTTAGTTCAGAGAAACATATGACAGACCATATCAGAGTCATGACACTGACATCCCAGCTGTAACTAAACCCTCCAAAAAACATCAGTGAAAATATAAGTTATTGAAGTGTAACGATCAGACTGTTTGTTTAAAGGCTCTGCAGTCAGTTCAGTACTAAGAATTAGAGCTACACACACACACACCTGAACTCACCTGAACTCACCTGACTTCCTGTAAATGGAGAGGGGAGGAGCAAACCTGAGCAGGTGAACAGGTCTAACAGGTAAGAAGGTTTCAGTTTGTGCCAGAGAGCAGAAGGAGGAAAAGTGAAGCTGAGGCAGGTGAGTGTTAACGCAACATTCTTCTTCTTCTCCTGTCAGAGTCTCTGAGTGTGTTTGTCTCTGTGGACTGTAGAGGGAAGAAGAAGAGTCACAGTGAACTCGTTAGTTGTGATTGGCTGAATAATGAACTTCCACAAACCCAAAAAACAAACTGAGCTTAAAGAAAACTGACAA
>VVAS01076074.1:15568-26884 GCA_015103295.1 Ptychochromis oligacanthus
ATTTTTTATACACCACACTGTGTTCTAGTTGTTTCTGCTTTGGTCTCTGCTCATTCTAAGACAAAGCTGCTTGTCTTTGCAGCACTCTGGCCAGCATAGGGGTTGGCATGGTTACATACTGATTACTTGCTGCAGCAGAAAATGCCTTTTGCTGCACATTGGTAGCCTCTCTTGAACCCCTTCCCCCCATCCTGCATTTGTGCTGCAGGATTTTCCATAAAATTTAAGTTTCGGCTGCTGAAACGGTGCACCAGCTGCAAAAGGAGCAGTGCAGCAAACATCACTGCTAAACCTGCATTGCACATGTGTAATGTTTTTGTAGAAAATAAATAAATAACACCAAAATCTTTAGTAAACATATAGCCCTGCATTTGTTAAATTCAATAAGTATCTGAAAAGGAAGCATCAGCTTTTGGTATTTTCCATATTGTCCAATAGGATGCCGGCAGCCAGCAGATTGGATTCCTGTTGGGCAGCTGTGGTGTTACTGTGGCGCTGACCAGTGATGCCTGCCATAAAGGTCTTCCCAAGAGCGCAACAGGAGAGATCCCTCAGTTCAAAGGTGAGAGGGAAACTCATCAATCATAGCTGCGTTTTAAAGGCGTGGTGTGGGGGGGATGGGTAGCTTTGCTCAGTGTGCACAATGAGAGAAAAGAAAGGGTGTTAATTCAAAATGAACACACTGTCCAACGTAACATCTTCCCTCCCTCCAGAGTTTTACTGGTCTGGGAAAAAAAAGCACATTTTAATCACTTTATAGATTGCCGGGAAGCTTCAGTTATAATATTATCACATAATTCATTAGTAGATTTGTGTTCTATATCAATAATCTAAATTTACAAAGTAATTTGTAACTAAAGCTTTAAAATAAATGGTGTGAAGTACTTCTTGTGCCTTCTCTGCTAGAGCGAGCGAGGTGACAGCCAAGTTTACAAGAAATCTGCTGTTTTATCTGCATACAGCTTTTGTTTCAACTTGTTTTTAATTCAGTTTCGCTGTTGCTGTGTAAAACAAACTGTGGGTGGATGGGAGCAGCTGAAAAGATTGTTTTTCTTCACGTTTAACCTTTCTGAACAGGTGGTTTGATTTTCACACAAGTTTTTTGTTGTAATTACAGTAACAAAGTGCTGCTGTTGTCAACTGTAGAAAAAGTTTTTCTTTTACTCGGCCTGGGTTCACTGTCTCTGTTGTGTAACCGCATCTTCGCTTCAGCTCGACCATCTTAACTGCAGTTGTGTTTATCAACCTTTTTGTTGAGAGAAATAAAAGCCACTTTGTGCCGAATCTCATAATATTTTTTATGCTTTGAACAACAACTTACAAACGGGGCGCCTCTATTTTCAGTCACAAATACAAGTGAAACTTCCTGCACTACTATCATCGCCTTCCTACACTGTTTTTACTGCCAATAAGAAGTTCCTTTTTCTTTCAGCAGCCTTAAATGCTTCCTTGGGTGTGAAAATACTGACTGCAAGAAAAGAAATACTAATTATTGAGGGCTCAGTTGGGCCAATTTGTTTCTGCAATTGATGGAAATACCATCACTGGCACAGCAGGTGGCAACTGACGTTTTCCAACATATGTGAAAGGTAAAACTAGACAATGGACTAACCCGTGTAGAAAAAGGTGATAATAAGAACTCAGCTGAAACTGATGTGATGGACACAGACGATCTGACAAAGACTGGCAGAAACCAGAGTATATACTCAGAGTAAATACTCACAAGGAACAGATAAACACAATCAGGGCTGATCAGACAGTTAACCCCTCAAGTAATGCTTCCACCAGGCACACCAGGGCCCCGGCAGCTGAAGTAAGGACCAACCTTCAGTGAGGGCAGATGCTTTACCAGGTGAGCTACAGAGAGACCCAGGGTGTTTCTCTTGTTTTTATGCAAGCTGCATTAAGCTCGACAGAGCAGGTGAGGAGGGCAGGAAGTCAGATGCAGGAATGGAATAGAGCACCCAGTCAGTTTTCAAAATAAAAGACCCTGTGTGAGTAAACGTTCCCGGCATGGTTTGAAGCTGTGGGAAGGAGGAATTAGAAGGAACTGAAACCACCACAGGCACCAATAACACTTTAAAAATAAAACAGGAAACACAAAGAATAACTAAAGATTAGTATCATTACAATTATTCATATCAGTAAACCTCTCTGTCTCTGTTCCTTTCATGACCTGCCTTTTGTTTCGTTCAGGTTGGCCGAAGCTGCTGTGGTTTGTAACAGAGTCGAAGCACCTGTCCAAACCTCCCAGAGACTGGTTCCCCCACATCAAAGATGCAAATAATGACACTGCTTACATAGAGGTGAGCTAGCAGGCAAACACACACATAGATACACACACACACACACACAGATAAAGAAAAACAATGAAACTGTGCCCTGTGGCCCATTTTGATGAACTGTTATCTTGCTGCTTGTGCTGTTTGTTTACACGTTATTCTGATAGGTTTAGCTTAATTATACTGTACATGTTTATATTCAGCTATATTTTAATTGACATTCTGGTAAATATGCTTATTTGCCTTCTCTGGCAGAGAGAATAAAAACTGAGGCATAAAAGGAATGTGTTTTCATAGGTGATCTGTGCCAGACTGTTCTTGGCCAGAATCATCTCCTGAAATATCGTTTATACGTGTCTATTTTTGTACTTCCTAAATAAAATTTAACATGTGAGCTTTAAAGGTGCTGGTAGGCGAGTTTCTTTTCACCTGCTGACAAAACCCGACTAACTGCTTCCTCCTGTTTCTGGCATAGACTGTATATACACTCACCGGACACTTTATTAGGTACACCTTACTAGTACTGGGTTGGGACCCCTTTTACCTTCAAAACTGTCACAATTCTTTGTGGCACAGATTCAACAAGGTGCTGGAAACATTTCTCAGAGATATTCAGTGTTCAGTATTGACATGATAGCATCACGCAGTTGCTGCGGATTTGTTGGCTGCACATCCATGATGCAAATCTCCTGTTCCACCACATCCCAAAGGTGTTCTACTGGATTGAGATCTGGTGACTGTGGAGACCATTTGATTACAGTGAACTCATTGTCATGTTCAAGAAACCAGTTTGAGATTATATGAGCTTTGGGACATGGTGCGTTATCCTGCTGGAAGCAGCCATCAGAAGATGGATACACTGTGTTCATAAAGGAATAGACATAGTCAGCAACAATACTCAGGCAGGTTGTTGTGCGTTTAAACAGTGCTCAGTTGGTACTAAGGGGCCCAACAGCCCCCACACCATTAGACCACCAGCAACAGCCTGAACTGTTCGTACAAGGCAGGATAGATCCATGCTTTCATGTTGTTGATGACAAATTCTGACCCCACCATCCACATGTCAGAAATCAAAACTCATTAGACCAGGCAATGTTTTTTCAGTCTTCTGTTGTCCAATTTTGATGAGCCTGTGTGAATTATAGCCATAGTTTCCTGTTCATAGCTGACAGGAGTGGCATCTGATGTGGTCTTCTGCTACTGTAGCCCATTAGCTTCAAGGTATAATGTGTTGTGCATTCAGAGATGCTCTTCTGCATAACTTGGTTGTAACCAGTGGTTATTTGAGTTGCTGTTGCCTTCCTATCAGCTTGAAGCAGTCTGCCCATTCTCCTCTGATCTCTGGCATCAACAAGGCATTTTCACCCAGAGAACTGCAGCTCACTGGATATTTTCTCTTTTTCTCTGTAAACCCTAGAGACAGTTGTGTGGGAAAATCCCAGTAGATCAGCAGTGTCTGAAATAGTCAGACCAGCTCGTCAGACACCAACAACCATGCTACGTTCAAAGTCACTTAAATCGCCTTTCTTCCCCATTCCGATGATCAGTTTGAACTTCAGCGGGTCATCTTGACCATGTCTACACGACTAAATGCATTAAGTTGCTGCCATGTGATTGGATGATAGATATTTGCATTAACAAACAGTTGAACAGGTGTAGCTTGTAAAGTGTCCAGTGAGTGTATCATTGACAGTGGGCAGGACCCACTGATAGAGCATAAAACAACTGTAGATGGGGCATGGACAATCAAAGGGGAACTAAGTTAAATAAATGTGATTTTTGTAGGGAAAATAAACAAACAAGAGTTTGCTTATGCTATTCCCCAGACCTTAACTTCACTAAAATGCAGCTTAGATTCTTTTTTAATGTTCATGGTTGACAAAAATTGTGGGTTTGGGGCTATAAATGTTTTCAGTTTCTGAGGTGCTGCATGTCAGTGAAGTCCCATTTGCAAGCATCTATTTTCGAGTCTTAAAACCGGACGTGATAATAAAAAATAAACATCCTGTTGCATTCATTAGACTTGAAATTTGGGACTGAGACCAAAAACTCATCAGGAAAGATATTACTGAGATCATAGATCAAGGGAGAATTAGAGTAATTTTTTTCATATAGACTTCTTTATAAAAGCAAACTTCACAGGACTCGCCCCCTGCAGGCCATAAGAAAAAGGGCAGATTTCAGGCTTCACATTTTAAACATCTGTCTTTTGAGGCCACGTCCATCTTTTAGAAACAGTCTGTGATTTCTAGGCTTGGAGGGAAATGGAAATGTTATTTCTATAGCACTTTCCTCAACATGCTTTACATTAAATAAATAATAAATGTGAGAAAACAGGTTACATATGAAACATTAATGTGACCTACTGCTGCTGCCTGTAGCTGTAGACAGACATAAAAGTGGTATCAGTCTGCCTTTCTGGGCCAGAAAGCAATAAAACACACTTTCATTTTGTCAAATATGAGCATTTAGTATTTTGTATTATTTTAAAATGAATTTTATGAACTAAACAAATTAAATCATTCACTGTAAAAATGAACAGTGATATTTATCTTCATAATCTCTTTGCATTTAGTCCAGAATTAACAGGAGACCCTCCAAAAATATGTTTTTCACAGATAAAGTTAGATTATGGCCTGGTAATAAATCGTACTAAACGACAGGTACAACAGGGCTGAGCCTGTCGCTGAAAACGTCCCTCTGCTCTGCTTTCAATGATCCATCTGTTGTTGTCCTCCCAGTATAAAACCTGTAAGGACGGCAGTGTGCTGGGAGTAACTGTGACGAGGATCGCTCTGCTCACACACTGCCAGGCTCTCACCCAGTCCTGCAGCTACACTGAGGGTAAGCGTACGCACACACACACACACACACACACTGCTCAGTCTCTAGGTTGTAATTAAGTAATTTATCCCTCTTCTGTCTATCTCTACCTGCAGCTGAAACCATAGTGAACGTCTTAGACTTTAAGAAGGATGTGGGCCTGTGGCACGGCATCCTGACGGTAAGATCTGCCTGTAGGAGGTCAGAGGTCGTGACGCTAATTTCCTGTTGTTTTTTTCACCCTTTCAACAGAAGGTGGGAGAGACATCAGTTTGGCCTTTGAGTCATCAACTATTCCTCCTTAAATTCCACTGTTTTTAATATTCAAGTGATTAATCTTCCAAATGGACACAGAATTAGAAACAGGCTGGAAAACATATCAGTAAGACTTTATATTAATATCCTTGTAGTAGGTGTTAGTTAATAGGTAAGAAGGCCCTATTAACGTAAAGGTTAAAGTGTTAGTAATAGCACTATGAACATTTTTATTATTAGATTTTATAAGTGTTTTATAAGCTCTTATAAGAAAAATGTTAACAATGTAATGTTTCTTATAAATATTTAGAGCAGTATTACAGACATTTGAAGTTTAACTAACTTATGTAACTATTATGTTTCTAAGCTTTTTGCTACTTTTTTAGAAATAACACATACTTTATTAAACATCAGTCAGCATTTTGCCATGTATTTTTGCAGCTACCCAATCTAAACCTTTAACGATGCCTTTATAGCTCTTCTATCTGGAAGAAGCACTATATTTGTAGGTTGACAAAGCAAATAAATGATAAATGTGTTTTTAGTGCCATTTTTTAAACTTTATTAAGTCATGTCAGTATTTTTATAGCTCACAATAAAATATGACATACATTGACCAAAGTGCTGCACAGAAAGCAAGTAACACAATCATTTTAAATCACCGAAATGAATTAGAAATAATTAGAATACAAGTAAAAGAAAATCAGAAGAAATCATGAACCACTTAAAAACAACTGAGAAAAATAAATTACAAACAATGAAGGAAGGAAGGAACATTAAAAGCAAGTAATAGTGTTCACAAAAGTCTTGATTGTAAATTGGTCATATCATAATATAAGGACTTGTATAGCTCTTTGGCTGTGCTGAAAGAAGGCTTATAGAAAGAAAGGGAGGCCAAAGGCCAACAGCAATGACCCTGTGCATTGGTAGAATGCTGATTGGTTAAAAGCTGGCTTGAACAGAAAAGAGAATGACATCAAAGTTTATCATGAAGTACAAAAAAGCACAGTCGACTGTTAAACACAGTTTTAACAGTCAGTTTCACTTCACTACAGAGGAGCTCTTTGTCTGTAGAGCTTCTGTCTTCTTTGTGGCAGCTAAAGGACCAACACCAAGACCAATACAAGTAGATCACATATTTATGACATCACCCCCAGTGACAGTATACAGCTAAAACATGTAGATGTTGGTCTGCTAAGCTCTTCATAACACCTTCAGACTATCAGTGCACTGGGTGCTGTAGTCTTTCCTGCAGCAGCCTGGGTTCAGTTCTGCCCCACGTTTTATTCTGCGTGCCACTCCTCTCTCGCTCTCTCCCCCTTCTGTTCCCAGGTGCTTCTCTAAAGCAAAAAGATCTCCTCCAGCTGCTGATTAACTCCAACTCCCAACATCTTGGACTGCAGTAGCAACACTAGTTCTTGTTCTGCTCTGCCAAAGTCAGAACTGCTGGTGCCAGCTGCAGGTGGACTTGGGTTTTGTCCCACAGCAGGACGAGATCCTTTTCCTTTGCGGAAGCTGCTGAATGATATCGGCCGGCACATTAGCAACCTGACCAGCGAGCCAGCTGGTAGAGAAAACACAAGAGGGGAGGGGCCACAGCAAGCTGTTTAGCAGTGACTGAACTTTCAAAATAGGAGCAAGAGAACTAACCTAAATTGAGTGCAGAGAGGATTTTTCTTTCAGACGGATTAAAAAAATAATTTAAAAGAAAATGCTAAAATGAGTCACTTGGCCAGGACTTTGATATAGCTGGCAGACTGCCCGAGTAAAGTCAATGTGTGGGAGACACTGAAGCATCTCATAAGGGATTATAACTGCCTTACATATTACCAGAGGTATCTTCATAGCTCACCTGGTTGATTTCACCCCAGGCTGTCACCCCACGCCTCTCTCTTCCCAGCTTCCTGTCCATCTTTATTGTCATTATCAAATAATAAATCTTAATAAGAACTTCCAGGCACCTTAATATAAAGCCTTACCCAAACATGTTCTTCTGTGTGTGTGTAGAGTGTGATGAACATGATGCACGTGATCAGCGTGCCCTACTCGCTGATGAAGGTCAACCCTCTGTCGTGGATCCAGAAAGTCTGCCAGTACAAAGGTCAGACACACACACACACACACACACACACACACACCTGTCACTCAGGGCAGTCAATTTCCTCCATTCACCTCTCTGTTAAATAGAGTAAATGCCAATTTAACTCGCTTTCTGTCTGTGTGTTTGTCTCTGTGGGTGCATCTCCTCCTGCAGCCAAGGTGGCCTGTGTGAAGTCCAGAGACATGCACTGGGCTCTGGTGGCCCACAAAGACCAGAAGGACATCAACCTGAGCTCGCTGCGCATGCTGCTGGTGGCAGACGGCTCAAACCCCTGTAAGGTCACGCTCAGCCTCAGCAGCCGAGCTCTTTCACTAATGTGGGAGTTTAGCGAGGTGTATTTGAGATAGAGAATGTCAGGGAAACGAAAAAAAGGAAACTCTCATGGGATTTCAGGAAACTGGGTCACTTTACAGGAATAGAGCAGAATGTGTCCGACTACGCACATTTGGTATAACAGAAAAGGTTTTCAGCCTAACTGGAGACTAAAATATAACAGCAAGAAACCAGAAAGTGATAAATTTTCTCATCCAGACTGATAGTTTACATCTTTAGTTTGGTTTAGTTTAGTTAGTTTATTAAGATTAACTGATTTACCTGGGACCACAGGAAGCTGTTGTTTCTGCATCAAGCTGCACTGATTTGAAACTTGCCTGATCTTGCATCATATTTGACATGAGGCATGAACGTAACACTGATCCTGAGCAGGTGCTGTCTCATCTTGGTGCTTTCAAGTGTGCTCTGACATTAGAGAGTCAACCACAGGATATCTGGATCTGGATTTGTTTGTGATAATTTCTTGAAAACATCAAAACAAGGCCTCCCAATGTTTCTTATTTCACTGTGATATGTATTTATGAGGATATGACATGAAATTAACAATTTTCTATCTCTCAAAATGGAAATAAAACCTTCCAAAAATTAAAAAAAAAAAAGTAGTTGGCTTTTGTAGACAAAACGAGTGTGCATGTAGATGTGTGCACACGTAGTCTAACTGCTTCTCTGCGCATAACTTTAGACAAGTTACCTTAAGTAATGGACGGTCAAAGAAAAGATGAAGGTGAGAGGGACATAATTAAAAAGAGATCCAGCTAAATAACAACACTGAAACACCTGTTTGTGTTGTAGCGTCTTTTCAGTTTCGGTGTAGTTTTCTGATAACTTCTAGAAGATGCTTAAATGTATAAAGAGACTCATTTGGAAGTTTGAGCTTAGTCTGTGTCTCATTCTCTGTTTAAAAGATGCAGGCTGATTGTTTTTTATGTCAGTGTCTCCTTCTGTATGTTAGTATGTGCACTTATTGGTGCATTCCTAATGTTTTTTTAGTATATCATAAAACTCAGAAATCACACAAGTTTGTCTGTCAGTCATAAATATTGTGCATTTGTAATCTGGATAACTTTAATCCCAGATGAATTTAGTGGAGAAATTTCAGCCTTAGGCGAGCCACTATGTAATATCAAAGATTACTGTGATATTTAAAAATGAAATACCATGTTAATAACATATATATTGTTCTAGAAAAACAGTTAATTTGTTATTTTAGTACATGTTTTGTACATTTATGGACTTTCTTTCCATCTTCTTTCACACTTCTTTTGAGTGTAATCCATTTGCCAAAAAGAAACAAAACACACAGCTTACTGGTAGCACTGCTACTGATTTTTCTTTTTTTTTAAAAATCTTCTGTACTGTACTTTTAATCTCACAGAGAAAACCTAATATAGTGACACACAGAGTTAGCCTAAGTGGGCTGAGATGGAGTCAAATTTCTGTCCTGAATTATTATTTAAGTCCACCCCTGGATACAGCTGCCCTGCAGTGTTAGAACCGCAACAAAAAACATAAAAACAGCATGTGTCTTAACTGTCATGGATTACCTGGATTAATGAAAAAGAAAAAAAAAAACTGAGTCTAGCAGCTGCCTGGAAAGATGGCCATAAAAAGGTTAATCTAATTACTGGCCTAAAACACATTTGAAACCTTCAGTACAGAAAGCTCCTTTGAGTGTTTTTTTAATCGCATTCAGGGATCCACTTTATCTAATTAAAAGCCACTTGCATGATGGCTGTTTAAATTCTGCACACGTGTCAGAAGTCTGTGTGTGCAGTAACTCGACACCTGAACTGAAGCAGTTCAGACACTTTGTTATGGTTTCTGTCCATCAGGGTCCATCTCCTCCTGCGACGCCTTCCTCAACGTCTTTCAGACCAAAGGACTGAGAACCGAGGTCATCTGTCCCTGTGCCAGCTCCCCCGAGGCCCTGACAGTGGCCATCAGGAGGTACACAAACACAAGCTCCCAGCCCCACTTTACATACACTCATTTTGTAGACATGTGCAAACATACACATGCAAACAGTCTCATACACCTGTGCAAACACACCCACGGAGACTGTAAACACATAACAACATGTAGAAAAATTCACATAAAGCAGTCCAGGTTATTCTCTTCTCTTTGCAGCACAGATTTTTGTCAGAGGAAGTAATAGAAGGAGCCTACCTGGACCCAACTACACAACCAATCCTACCAGTCACAAACCAATATGATACAGTACAGCAGTGTCTTAAATACACATTCACTAATGAAATGTGTTTGGATGAGTTTTAAATGTCTTTAGTCAGGACATCATGAGAATTTCCACCGTGGCCAAGATATAGGCAGTCTTAACCTGGCATGTTTTTTTGGTGGCAGGAGGAACCAGAGCTCTTGGAGAAACATGTAGTGTCCACACAGTGCTAACCACTCACCCACTGAGCTGCTTCACAGTTCACCTATCCCTTTCCGGCTGTTTTTACATGTGTAAAAACAGGTAACAGTATACTAAAAAGATACAGTAGCTAACTTAATGGCTGTAGCTCATGCCTGGAAAAAAAAGTCTTACAAATATAGAAATCCTCATGCTTAGGCCTGACAGGAGACCCTGAAGACGATCATCATGAAGAAGCCCATCGCTAATTAGTCTACAAAAATGGGAATTTTAACAACTAATGGCTTGAGAATAACGATTAGTGTGAGTGGTTAGATCCCATAGACTGTATACCAAAGATGGACATAGCCACTGTGCCATCTCCCATTGGTTTGTGTAGTTCCTTTTTGGCCACTTGCTTATACATACAGACAACCTGTGTCTATATGTAAGAAAGCAAATAATAAAATTAATTTCTACACTGGGAACTGAGCTCAGATGCTGGTACTGGTACTGAAGCACGTACAAAGCAGGACACACCAGTGATCAGGTCTTTAGTTTCAGCAAAGACCGAACTGCATTTTTAAAAAATATATATAAAAGCTGCCATCTAATGCAAGTTGAACAAGGCTCTCAACAATATAAAGTGACATCCGTCACCTGATCTTCTGATGTTTAGTAACTGTAAAATACATGCAAATGTACATATATACCTCCACAAACACTTACACTTTAAACTGTATTTTTACATATGCAGCATCACTGTGAAATTATGTCATGTCATTCATTACATAGGCAAAATTCCGAAAATAACAAAATTACACGCAGTCAAAAATATATTTAAACATACTGCAGTGTAAGAGTCTGTAAGTTTGGACAGACGCATGCTAATGTGTGAGGGATCACCGCTGTGTGTGTGTCGGGTTGTGTGTTCAGGCCGGTGGAGGACAGCAGCCAGCCTCCGGGTCGAGGTGTCCTCTCCATGCAGGGTCTGAGCTACGGAGTCGTCAGGGTCGACACAGAGGAGCGGCTGTCAGTGCTCACTGTGCAGGACGTGGGCACTGTCACACCTGGAGGTAGATCTTTGTGTTTGTGTGTGTGTGTGTGTGTGTGTGTGTGTGTGTGTGTGTGTGTGTGTATGTGTGGTGTGTGCGGATGGTTTGGCCGCG